>JABSNV010000963.1:0-45934 GCA_024085815.1 Flaveria linearis
TATGTATTGGTGTTCAAGAGGATTGTATTTTAGTCTTGTGTGAATACGTTAGTTTATTTTAGTTATTATGCCATTATACGACACAATTGTTATTTAAGAAAGTGTATTGTTTGATTCTGTTGACAACCCACGCGTAACAAAGTTGATACAGTGATACATTCGAACATCAAGCCTCGTGCCGAGGTTTAAGGGCCTTGGGCCAGTAAGAAAAAACAGGCCCAGATGAAAAAAAAGTTCTTTTACAGCTTTTTATTTTTAATGGGTTCTAAATTGTTTGCGTGTGCTAAGCTAATTAAATGGGTTAAATCGTTTAATTAGGGGGTGTTTGGGATTGCTTTCTAAAAGTGACTTATTGCTTATTGACTTTTCTAATAAGCTAAAGTAGAAGGAATGATTACTATCCTCACAACACTCATATTACCAAACACATAAAATGATTTTAACTTTTCAAAAGTTAAAAAGTTAAAAGTTGATAAAAATAAGCACTCCCAAACACCCACTTAAATCATGTATGGGTAAAATGAGTTAATTTAAAGTGTGTAATGGATCAAATTTATAGATGACTTTTTCAAAATATACATATATATAATTTATTAAAACTTTTAAATAATTTTAGGCCCCTCCGGAGATTGGGCCTTAGGCGGTCGCTTCTCTCGCACCTCCCTTGCGCCGGCCCTGAACTCACTATTGTCAGCTAAACGTCTACTCTTCAACGTGATTGTCTTATAATGTAAGAAGATACAAAAAGTTAATTTCAGGTTTTGAAAATTTAAATATGAATGTTAACTTAACTATCAATCTTTGGTTGGCTCAACATGGTTATCCGGAATCATATATTGCTTTACTACACATAAGGTTAATCTTGAGACATGGCAAATAATGAAAACAACAGTTACATTTAGATTATTTGGAAATACACATTAAAAAGATTTTTATTATAAATTATAGATAGTGCATACAAACTTAATATTACAAGACAAAATTCTTCTAGTATCTTTTGATAACTTCTAAAACAGTAAAAACACGGTTGTAAACTTAAAACTAAAATATCAACCGATTTGGAAGCATGTTTCTTTTTCTCAAAGTCATATTGTTACGCACATCATAAACTGTGTATATTGGGTTTTAAGAAAATATCTAACAACATGACTAGGTCAATACAAACACTAGTACCTAATGATTATGTTTGAAGTGGTAGCCTCACCGGAGTTACAGTTTTGACATGCATCTTTTATGTCAATCTGCAACCAAATGTCCATTGAGGTAGAAAGAGTACGATATAAGTCTGGATATTATCTTGCGAATAGGATATAAACAATTGTGAAATCATTTACTTATCCATTTGATGCTAAACAAAAAAATATTCAAAAAAACACAAGAAGTGACAAGAAATGACGTCTATTCACGTCGTAAAAAGTGGGTTGGCCGTAGCTTGACTAAAATTAGAAAATAATGTATGCTTACATTGATTACAAAATATGATTCTAAAAATGAAAGTATGATAATATACCTTATCACTAGAAGATCCTCCAACCGATAAAGTAAATGATCTATTCTTAGCATTTGTAACGAAGCGTGAAAGGATTTCAACGACGCCGATCACGCCCAAACACCACCCTTCTATGTGTGATGGGTGTGTGCTGAGATAAGGCAGGAGTATGAACGCATCACGTATGAGTGTTCTTTGTGTTTATTCTTATTATTTTTTTAATTTTCTAACCAACCACAAAAGCATATCTTATAATTTACAAACCTTATCAATTTCGCGCATCCACCAAGTATTTTTAACTATCACTTTACATGCCTACCTAAGTGATAAATATCTTTTTTACTATCATACCACTACTAATGGCCTTATGAAATTTTATTGCCATGAAACTTATACCAACTGCGAAACATATTAATAGTGTTGTAAAATCGCTAAGTGCTAGTCGGACGTGGGATAACGACTAGCGATTAATCGGGTTGAAATTTTTATATATAATTTTCAGTTTTATGTATAAATACATACATTTTCATATGTAATTTTAATAAATGTTCACTTATATAGTAATTACATACATTTATTTGCCGGAATTTCAGTTTGGCCGGATTTTTTAGTACGCCCGAATCATAGATTTTGGCCGATTATGACCACCTAGGTTCAATTTTGACCACCTTTGACCGCCTAGCGATAATTGGCCGATAAGCAAAAAATTACTAGGTGAGGGGTCGATTTCTGATTAGGCGCCGAATTAATCAGCGATTAAACCGATTTTTACAAAACTGCATATTAAACCACCAAACTACCCAATCTAGCAACTAGTTGTACTATATATGTTTTTTGTCTCGTAATTTTTTTGAATGAAATATTCCAGTGATATAATTTAAATTGTTTTTATTTAAGTAAATTAACTAAGGGTAGACTCTAAAACAACTTGACAAGGTTACTTGAGGTCCTAAGTTCAAGCATAAAACAACCTCTTGCACAACATGTATATTAAAGCTGCATGTATAGTATCACGAAGCGATTTAACTCCTCCTTAGACCCCCTATAATGCGCCGGGGGGGGGGGGGGGGGGGGGGGGAAGTCGATTACAAGGTACACCCATTTTTTTCTTAAATTAATTACATATTTTATTAGCTTTTATTTAATTTAATTTAAGTATTTAAAATTAAAATTTTGGGAAGCCTGAAAAGGATGGACTACATGCGTTTAGAATCAGCTAGGGAACATGGCTTAGAAATGGGTAGTGAATGCATGAAATAATTAAGTCTAGAATTTTTCTTAATTTTCTAGCGTAGTTGAGAAAAACTTTAGTGACTTATGCTGTGAAAGAAGATAATGGTAGTTCATGAGGAGTTTCGCAATTCAGAGTTACAAACTCTTTTAAGATTTTCAACATAGCTTGCAACTTGACAAAGCAAACTCTAGAGTTCGCAATAGTGGCAAGGGTCGTAGTTGTTGCATTAGTTTGTTCTTACGTTTTCAAGTCAAAGTTGCGAACCTTAAACTTGTTAAATCAAAATCTAGAGCTCATCTACGACTACAAATCCATGTCAGGCATCTCATACTTCACAATTCAAAGTTGTAAAATTCCGATACAAACAAACAAACAAACCGGTAATCCCGCTAAAAAGCAGGGTCTGGGAGGGGTAGGTGGGTGGCGAGTCTTTCCTCTATCATGATAGAAGAAGCCGCTTCCAAAGTGACCCCCACTCGAGAACTAGGGCAGCCAATTATATAGCGTACAATACAATAGGTATATCACATAAAGGTTTAGAATAAGCATAGAATATTCCGATAAACTACTATAATTTTATATCCATAAAAAAGCGCTTAAGTTTCCCGACCACAATAGACAATCAAAAAGTCGAATATTATAATGCGAAATACGAGAGAGCTTAGGGATGGAATCTACCACCGTAATATATTCCGAGAAGCTATTGAATCAATTACACAAGGCCATTCATCGATAAAACCAATACAAAGAAGACTTCACCATCTAAACCAACAAGACAAAACTTACGACAAAGTTCTTTTTACATGAAATGAAATTTCACCTTCGTCCCCAATGAAACAACATTTAGCCACGCTTAATATATTATACAGATGGTTAGAGGGCCGTCTATGATCAATATTATAGAAAAAAAATAGATTTAATCCTTACCAAATCGATCAAGACTACATTAAAGATTATTTAATAAACAAAATTTAGTCTAAATTTGATTAGAATCACAGTTGAAATATAAGGAAGATCCAATTTAATACACGTATATATATTGGTCTATTATTTTTTTCTAATGTGTGATATTTTTTGTTATTTTTACGGTACTGTTGGGCTTTTGATGTTTGGAACAATGATTGTGGCTGTTGTTGGCCCATTATCTGATAGGATGCTACATGATGGGTTTCTATGTGTTCTATGACATACAATGTTCTTGATCTTAATTGGAACTTTTATTCATCTGATCATCATCATTTTGGATAGCAATCCCTCCTCGGTCTTCTTTCATATCAGACTCTTTATTCTTCGTCTAGGGTTTCTCGTCACAATGGCAATTCACTTTGAGTCTTTTGTTAATCTAGACACGCATAATCTTTTGATTGATCTTGTTCGATTTTTTGGGTGTAAACAACTTTCGTTTTGAATGAATAAAGTTTAGATTTATCATTTTTGACAATCACTAACTAAAACGAAACTATTACTTATATAAATATAAAAATATTTATAATACATAATAACTACAATTGAATATGCAACATTATTTATAAGCTAAATCATGTTCAATCTCGAATTTTCTTAAGTTAAACGTGTCTAATATGAAGTTCGGCTCATTTACGACCCAGTAAAATTGATGTTAGGATTTTGACATCCTTCTTGCCTCTTGGATTTAGACTTCTAAACTTCCAACTTCATATTTTAATACAAAGTCAAACACCACCAAAGTTCATGTTCTTTTTCACTCATATATACACCACCCCTCCCAAAGTAAGAAAACTACATGCCCTAAAATTCATATTTGAAAACAACATTTACCTTAAAGTGTCATCACTCGCATGCAAGCTTTGTCCCAAAACTAGTAAGACAAACAGCAAACGCATGAAAAGCTGATAACGGCTGCCAGTAATCCATGGTGAACACGTCATCACCGACTTTTCCAAACTGAAGCAAAACCGTTTCACCATCTCCTTCTCCACCAGGCTGGCTCGGATCCAGTGTAGCCACTAACTGAAAGTTCTTAACTGATGCAACGGTCACCCGCCCGTGAAAATTCAAGCACCAGCACTGCAAGTGTTCATGCCATCTTGGAGCTTTGTTTCTCAAAAGGGTTTGAGATTGACCACAACCGACAGATTTTGACCTTTTTAACATGCGTTCTTCTTCGGGTCTGCGGGGTTCATGTGGGGATGATGTGCATTTTAGTGAGCATATCATTCTTCTTGGACCCCTTGATTTCAAGAGGTTAATTTGTATATACTTCACCAATCTCAAATTGCCTGCAGGAACTTGGGGGCTTATTTGTTTGCTTGTGAACCGTCGCCCAGATCTGCTGCTTGACGGTTTTGCCCCGTCGTGCGGAGGCTGACTGTCATATATTGTGAACGGTGCCAAGGAAATCTGAGCTGCAGATGTGTATTATGCAAATAAATTAGAACAAAAAAGTAGGTGCAGGAGGGGGCATGCATCATTTGCACCATAAAGACAGGATTATATATCCTTCTAAATTTCATCATATCGTATTACTAGATTTTCAAAACACTAAAATATCATATTTACACATTCCATAGTAAATAAATGAAATCAGTTACTTTAACAATGAAGACACAGATAATTATAGTTGAGAATCTACTAAGCTCATAATGTCTTCATTTATCCACTAAAACATGTTACAACTTATACGTAACTGATTTTAATATAATCTCCACGAGTGAGTAAACATGATATTTCAGTGTTTAAGTGTTTTAAAGGGCAAGTATTATAATATAAAGAGTTAATTTCAATTTTACTCTTTTGACAAAAGTAACAATTTTCCTCCAAAAGATTAAAAACAAATTTACCTCCAAAAGATTAAAAAACAAATTTACCTCCAAAAGTTTTACAAGTTGTACAATTTCAGTCCAAAAGTTTCATTATTTTGGATTTAAGCTGAAACAGTATATAACTTTTGGATTGAAATTGAAACAAATTATGAAACTTTTGGAGGTAAACTGATATTTTTAATCTTTTGAAGGAAAATGGTTATTTTTGTCAAACCTCAAGGAGCAAAATTGAATTTAACTCTAATATAAAATTAGATATATAGACATTTTGCACTTTTAGAAAGACATATATGTAGATACAAGATCCAAAGCTAGAGTACAGGAGTACAAGTATCTCCATGATTGGCATTTTAAGAGTCCACATGAACAGAGTACTAGGTTAAAATAGTATGATATTTGCACTTCAGAAGAAAAAGGTACAATATGATGAAGCATGATCATGTTTCTTTTTTAAGAATATGACTTACCGTAATTTACCAACATACGCGTTGCTTCCTTGAGCTGTATCTTCTGGATCAAGTGATATTATATACTCCGTGTGAGCACCATTTCTATATCTCCGAGCAGCCAAGAGAAACTTACCCTTGTTTGTAAATGCTGCCAAAAATAGAATCCAAATTATTAAGAAAAATACTATAAATAGCACTATCTAACAACATTAACATGATGAAAAGAGAGAACCAAAGAGGGGTGGCAAAAAAAGGAAATTCAAATGCGTAATGTCAAAAGTTAAAAGTTTAATATAGATCCTTCTAAAAGCTCAAAAGTTTCATATATATCCTTCTTTATGATATCATATATAACTTTCAACACTATCATTTTTCCCAATCCATGGTAAATAAAATAAGATACTTATAACAGCTTGTATCACTAAATTAACAAAGAGAACATTACACGTTGAGATGATTCTTAGTGATTACATTGTATTCCTATTTGTTTATTTAATGAAACATGCTGTTATAGATACATGATTTTTTTTGCTTACTATGGAATGAGCAAATATGATATTTTTGTGTTTAAAAAAGGTAAATATAATATAACTTTAAAAGGATAAACATGAAATTTTGACCTTTTAGAAGGATATACATGTAATTTAAGATGGTTCAAGGAACACAAGAAGGAAAGGGAAGTGAATTCGTCTAAAAAATTCATGCCAATTTCGTATATAGGAGTTGTGTGAAGCAAGAAAAAAAAGAGTTAATTACATAAATGGTCCATGTGGTTTATATAAAATAACAGGTTTGGGTACTAAGCAAAAAAAGTAACAAGTTTGAGTACTCGCTTTTAATTTTGTAACAAGTTTGAGTATTAACACTAACAGACGTTAGATTTTCTAGTAAGTTTAATCGTATTTTAGTCTTTTCACTTTATATGACTACTTGTGTAAATTAGGGGGACTAGTTGTGTAATTAAATTAAAGTATATATTTATATATAACTCTCTATATATAGACACCACATATACAGACACATATATACACAATAATCAATACTTTCACCACCGCCACCACCGTCACCACCGTCCCAAACCATCACCGCCACTGTCCCTAACTATCATCATCGCTGGCTATCAACACCAGCCATCAGAAAACTGGTACCCTCACACCACCGTCACCGGCCATCACACTACCGGTACCCTTAGACCACTATCGTCATCGGTCGTCACCACCGGCCATCACACCACCAGTACCCTCACAGCACCGCCATTCATTTACGGTACTGTTATCATCATCGCTATCAACCATCATCGCCAAATCCCCTTTCTTTTTCCCTGTAGAACCCTAATAGTGACCACCCACCACCAGCCATCGCCACCATCTCCAACCATCTCCACCATCTCTCATGTGACAAAGCCAAATCAAGCGAAGCTCCAAATGCTCCAAATCAAAGCTCAAACAGGACAAACCACATCTGATTTCACCCCTTCCATCATTCACATCTCGTTTTAGGTGGTTTTTGGTGACGAGTTTAGGGTTTTCGGTGGGCGTTTGGGGTCTAAAATAAGCGTTGATCAGGGTGGTGGTGGGCCGTGGCGATGGTGGGTAATGGCGGTGATTTAGGGTCTAAAATGAGCATTGACCAGTGTGGTAGTGGGCGGTAGCGTGGTGGGTAATGGCGGTGATGGATTGGCGGTGTTGGTAGTCTGGTTTCGGATGTGGGTAGGATTGCGGGTGGGGGTTGGATTTTTTTTAACTTATTGGTAATTACACAAATTGCCCCTGAACTAGAGAGATATATAATTACAAAAATAGTCCCTACAGGGGTATATTAGTCATTTTATTTTAATTTAACAGAGAAACTAACGTCGGTTAGTCTTAATACCCATTCTCGTTACAAAACTGAAAACACAATACCTCAGCTTTTTTAAAAAAAAAACCTTAGTACCCAAATCTGTTATTTTTTATAAACCACAGGGACCATTCATGTAATTAACTCAAAAAAAATCTGTATTGAAGAAGTTCTCATTTTGATGAGCTCGTGTTGTGAAGAATATCAAGTTAAGTAAGATCTAATTTTTATTTCAACAAACAACCTCGTATATAAACTTGGAACATTTAATCTTCATGGTTTTTTATCGTAATATAAACATATATCCGACGTAACATCATAAAACTTTAGGCCGATCAAGTAATCACCTTCTCACATCTCTGGATCTACTTATCTTATTCAACAAGAGGTTTAAGCAATATGCATACTTACAAGGGCTACCAGCAAGATAAAGGTAAAACACTGAGTTCTTCTTGTTTCTTTTGATGAGGCACTGAATCGGAGCATCACGTGGACCAGGCTGCAAAGACATTCAAATTGTTCACCCATAAAAAAACATTGATAAATTTCAAGGACCTGTTAAACTTTAAAAATATGACATTCAGAAAACTCCTGATCTGAATATCTAAGTGTTAAAGTTTGCTAGAAAGAGAATTAAACAAGTTTAAAGGTTACATAAACAGATTATTTCAAGATTAGAAGACCCCTAATAACCAGATAATAAAATAATCTGCATCATTTTGTTACAGCTACTATATATTCAAGGATGACTTGAACAATATTCTACATCAACAATTTTATTTAGCAAGGACTAGGCTTGAAGCAACCGATATGCGTTCAAACCATAGCAAGCAGCCTTATCCACAAGCAGCCTTATCCACAAAATATCCGATCGCAAGAGCTAAGTCTAGCACCTGATACAATGTTTTCAGAACCGGATCAGACGTCGAACCGGACGCCTTACTGTTCGGTGGTCGGACCGGTCGGACCGGATTTAACTATATTTTAATTATATTTATATATGTAATTAAATATAAGTAATTTATATATGATCTATACATATATTTTATAGTTATATATAAAACATAATTATATTTGTATATCCGACGTACTAATTTATGGTTTAACACCCCGTTTTTATCCACTAAAATAAAAAAATAAAATTGAACCGTCGGAACCGACCCGGTTCGCCGGTCCAACCGCCAGTTCGGGTACGACCGGCAGGTTCAACCTACCAAAACGAACCACCCCTGACCGGACCGGACCAGGCCCCGATTCACGGTCGAACCGTCGGACCGGCCGGTCCGATCCGGTATCAACAAAAATGCCCGATAGGCGATACCCCTTTAACAACTTTATTAATTACACACAACTTCAAAACATGACCTGGTCAACATTGTCTACCATAACCAGAGTCAAGCATCTATCAATCAGGTCCTTATCATCCCTACCACACAAGTTTGTGTCTGTTCGTCAAAGCTCTCCCTTACAGTATCACACAACATTTCCCCAAATAAACTAATCCACATCATTCACTCATTCTCACAACAAAATTTTACTCCAACTAACTAATTCAACTCCAAAACTTCAAAGCAACGACATAACAATCACAAAATCCACAAAACAAATCACAAAAACCTCAGAAAACCAAATCGCACCTGCTTAAGGCAAGAAGGAAAGGTGATCTCCCCACCGTGAACCGGAGGCTTGACGATCTCCCTGCTAACCTCTCTCCACCTCCTACAAACACATCCACAAGCCACCACGTTTCTCCGGCGGTCATCGCTGGCCTCCAGTCGCTTCATTATCTCCGCCAACAGCTCCGGCAGCATACTGTTCCAACCTCCTCCGCCGTCGTCGCCGCGTCCGCCACCGCAATGCCGATCTCCGGCGGTTTGATCGGTTTGTCAACGAATTCGATGTTCGTCGTGATAGGAACGACCTCCGAAACGACATTTTCGTGTGGTGATGAGAGAGAAAACGGTGTGGAGAAATGAGAGGGGTGTGGGTGGTGAGATGTGTGATTACGTGTGCGTTAGATGGTGGATATTGACGGGTGGGTTTATAACGGTTTTGTTTGTAATTTTATTACTTGTTAAAACGTGTGCAATAAAGAAAGAAAGGATCTTGTATGGTTAGTTTTACACATCTAAAAAATCCTCTGAATTAATAATTGATATTATTCTATAAATAATCAAATGATGTTTAGTTTTGTGGAAAAGTGATAAGTATGGTTGACTATGTGTGTGTTTTTTTTTTTTAACATTAACTTTCATTAAAACAAGGCTAACCCTTAAAACGGGGACCGCCAATTACAAACAAACATACAATGGATTCTTAACCCAATCCTTCCAAACAACCGTCTTAAACTTAGACCTATGCTTAAGCCAAAAAAACGAAATCGACTTGACTTCAGCCATCACTTTTCTCTCGCTTGTCTTCGCTTTCCTTGAAAAATCATATTATTTCTTGTCGTCCAAATCGCTCAAACGGTAATCATAACTATGCCCCTGAAAATCTTTTTCCGCCACTTCCCACCATGTACCGATTTATATAGCTGCAATAGGTCTTCAAAATCATAAGCATAGAAAGGTATTAACCCGGCCCAGCTGCAAATTTTGCACCATATGTCATACGAAAATTCACAGTCCACAAAGAGGTGCTGCACATCTTCGTTCCCTGCATCACACAGCGAGCAACCAGTGTCTAAGATCCCCACATTTCTTTTGATTAGAGCCATCTTAGTTGGTATCCTGTCAAGCTCCGCTCTCCAACTCCGAATGTTAGCTTTGCTAGGCACCCAATTTTCCCACTTCATCTTTTGTCGCATCTAACCACATCGTCTTTTCTCAACACCACCTTAAACCGGCTACTGAGAAAGAGGAGTTAACACCATCTTCCCATGACCATTTATCCCTATCACCTGCTGTAGCGAAAGAATGCAGCAGCCAATCGACATCCTGGAGTTCTGAAAATTCAGTCATTGAATCCGGATTTCTCACCCAAGCCCCCTCGAAATAAACACATTAGCCGTTCGCTTCACCCTGTCTTGCACCCTGCAGTCTTTATACTTTCCAGCTTATACAGGTCTGGCCATCTCCTCTTCAGAATCGTGGCACCTAACCAAAGATCGGACCAGAACCGAGCCTCATCACCTGGTCCAACTTTGCAACCAATACTGAGAAATCGTCTTCCCCTGCACAGAAAAGGAATTAGCACTTAGAATATGAATGTTACTTTAGAACTATTTTTTGTTTGAAAATTTTTAAGAACGTAATAATATATTTGTAAAACTGTGATATTTGTTCTAAAATTTATGTTTCCTTATTAAATTTTATATTGTCCGTTTGATTGAAATTTGTGCTCTTTGAATAAATTTTTAACTGTATTTCTAAATTTGTATTGTCTGTTTTCTAGTGTCAAAAGTCAATTTTATAATTAATAGGAATGACTTATTGTCGATAATAGACCAACTATATGGCGGGTTGATTCCAATGCCTTCGGAATGAGTTTAATCACAGTTCTTATCTGAACCTTAGACTATGTTATAAACTAGTTATTTAACACATTGTGTGTTGCGGTGGCGACATATGTGTCATGATAAAGTATAGACTACTACCGACTTGATTTGTTTTCAAATTAAATTTATGTATAAAATAGAGTAACTTGAATATACCGTCAAATGAAAATATATTATATTTTACCCGAATCTTTTCAAATAAAGTTTACCTTGAAACGCATAGCAACTCAGAATGTATATCAAAAGAAGCACGTGCGGCGAAGTCGTATGCAGGATTAAAAAGTATAGACTGCAATCATCTGACACGTTTTCAAAATTAATTTACGTCAACATGTAGAGTAACACAGGTTTAATTAGCAAATGAAAAAGTATAATATTTGTCCCAACTCGTTTCGAAACAAAATGTGCGTCAAAACGTATACCAACTTTAAACGTACATAGAAATAAGCATGGAAACATTTATATTTGATACGTCTCATCTCCAAATATAATTTACGTTAAAACGTGATGGGTTTTAACAAGATTATCAAAGTCCATATAAGCTAATTTATAGGAAAACGCAGCGGATTATGAGTTTAAAATCTTGTTAATATGTAGATTATTAAACTCATTTAATAAGCAAAACCCAAACCATGGATCCATATATGAAATGCATACAATAAAGGCAACCATAAGATGTTTAGAAAACAACCTTTGTAGCTGCTAGAAACGGAGTTTGTGGAGGTGTAGATGATGAACTTTGTGCCTTAATCTTCAACCAAGAAAACCTCAAGTAAGTGATACCCCAAGCCACCAACAAACCCCTTTGAATGCTAGGTTTCCAACACCAACTTTCAGCTACTAAACACCTTTTGGTTTGCTGAATTTTCAGCCTTCTTTGATCTCCGAAACCGATTTTAGACAGAGAGACTTGAGAGAAATCTTTGCCTTTGCATGCAAGAGAGAGAGGGTGAGATTGGAGAGTGTGTTGGTGGTTAAGTCTTGCACATTTACAAGACAAATTGGGTGGGACCACTAGGCCATGGGGCGGCCGAAAATCCATTTAAAATGGATTCCCCCCATTTTGCTTATTTTACCTAATTAACACTCTTTAATCTCTTATTTTATAAAGTTGAAACCAATTTTAACGTTATAAACTTAGTACCCTTTTATTTGTTATTAGTTAATAAAATTAAATAATGAAACAAATAATACCTCATGAACAATTATCCACATAATAATGTTCATCTACAAAAGCAATGTTTTAGAAAACCCATTTTTCTAAATTGGTGTCAATATTTATTTGTATGATCTTATCAACGAATAAATATTTATTGGTGTTCGTTTAGCTTGTTATTGGGTATGACCCGACTTGGATCATATCACACAAGCCACATCAACTTAATATGCATCTTGGGCAGATCAAGTCTTTCAATCTCCCACTTGCACAAGATTCATAGAAGGTTGATGCAAGCAGCAAATGACGCCTAGCAACGGTTTGCTACCCCTAATGTATATGATTAAGTGTCATTCAATAACATCATCCTCTTCAAGTACCTTACTTGAAATGTTTTAGGTGAATCAATTATCTATCCTTTTGTTACAGATGTCATGTTGAATCTCAGAGACATAGAATTGTCATTCTCCGATGATTTAACTTTAACAGGCCTTTGACATCTAACTCTCAACGAATAAGAGGAACAAATTCCATCTTGACTATATACGTCTCTCACAATCACCTTATATCATACCTGAACCTAGCCTTATGTACTGCCAATCTTTCAGAACAGGAAAGTACTAAGTCAGAGTACAACACTTGGTGAATATCAAGACCCAATATGTATCTCAGGTCTGAGGATACAATGATATTCGCCTTTACTCAATATCTCTTATGACTAATCACAAAGATTCCATGCAGAAATAATTGAGAGCGGGTCAGTCCTATATCTATATCCCATAGATATCAATGAACCTTGGTAGCAACCTCTTACTCTATATTCATACCTTATGAATGTCAACCAATCCAAGTTCATTATAGTCTTACATTCATAGTTGTTCCCACAAGTATGATCGACTACGGACGTTTAGAATAACATACTTATTCACGGATTTAAACATGCTAAAATAGAAGAACAAATGAAAATTATAACCATATAATTAAGTCAAATAACATAAGTTCCAATATCCAAATACAAAATTTGATCAAGTCCAATCACTAGAATATCGAAGTCCTAAGGCACAAGTATGACTTTTATTCTTTGACCTATCTAGGAGCTTCGTGAATGGATCCGCAATGTTTTGATCGATGTGAACTTTGCGAATACATATCTTGCCCTTTTCAACTTCATCCCTTATGTAGTTGAATCTCCGTTCAATGTGCCGAGTCTTTTGATGAGCACGAGGTTCCTTGATTTGAGCAATCGCACCCTCGTTGTCACAAAATATCTCTAGGGGGTCATGAATGGTAGCAACAACCCCTAGATCAGCAATGAACTTCCTAAGTCATGCAGCTTCTTGAGCTGCCAATGAAGCGGCGATGTATTCTGATTCTTTTGTAGACAGTGCCACTACATCTTGCTTTGAGCTCTTCCTAGAGACCGCTCCTCCATTCATAATGAAGACATATCCCGTCTGTGATCGAGAATCATCTCGATCAGTTTGGAAACTCGCATCCGTGTAACCCTTTACAACGAGCTCCTCTTCACCAGATCCATATATTAAGAACATATCCTTAGTGTTTCAAGGTATTTCAAAATACTCTTAACATCCATCCAATGACTATTACCAGGATTCTGTTGATATCTACTTGTCATGCTTAGAGCACATGACACGTCTGACCTAGTACATATCATTGCATACATGATGGATCCTATGGCAGATGCATATGGGACTCCATTCATTCTTTCTTGTTCAACCTTTGAACTAGGGCATTGAGATGAGCTCAATATTGTCCCCTTCTGAATAGGTACCAAACCTTTCTTAGAATTCTCCATCTTGAACCTTTTTAAGATCTTTTCAATGTATGCACTTTGGTTTAAACCTATCAACCGCCTTGATCTATCCCTATAGATCTTTATTCCCAAATATAGGTGGCCTCACCAAGATCCTTAATGGAAAAACAGCTTCCAAGCCAAGTTTTTACACCTTCCAAGGTTGGAATGTCATTTCCAAATAGTAGAATGTAATTGACATATAATACAAGGAAAGTATAATGCTCCCACTAGCTTTCTTATATACACAAGCTTCATCAGCGTTTTTGATGAAGCCAAATTTCTTTACTTCATCATCAAAATGGTGATTCCAACTTCTTGACACTTGTTTCAATCCATAGATTGACTTCTTTAACTTGCATACCTTGTTAGGATGTTTTGGATCGACAAAACCTTCAGGCTGTTTCATTTGGACATCTTCCTCAAGATATCCATTAAGGAAAGCGGTTTTGACATCCATTTGCCAAATCTCATAGTCATAATATGCTGCTATGGCAAACATTATCCTAATAGACTTTAGCATTGCCACAGGTGTGAAAGTTTCATCATAATCAACCCCTTGAGTTTGAGTGAAACCTTTCGCTACAAGTCTAGCTTTATAAGTATCCAAGTTTCCACGCATATCGGTTTTCTTCTTGAAAACCCACTTACTTCCAACTATCATGGACTTAAGAGGTGGTGTAACCAATTCCCAAAATTGGTTATCATACATGGATTGCATCTCAACGTTCATGGCTTCTTGCCATTTGTCAAAATCAGTTTTGACATTGCATCATGGTATGTGGTTGGTTCATCCGTATCTACCACATAGCATCCATCCATGAAAATCCATATCTTTCAGGAGGAACACTAATTCTACCAGATCTGCAAACGTTTTATGTATCTTGATCATCCATATGATTATTCTCAACATCCTCATGTTGATTGCTAGTATCAACCAATTATGTATCGTCTTGTGAATCTTGAACCTCTTCAAGTTCCACTGCTCTTCCACTAGTTTCTTCCGAAAGGAACTTAGTTTCTAAGAACTCTGCCTTTCGAGCAATAAACACTTTCTGCTCTGTTGGATCATGGAAATAATATCCAATACAATCTCTAGGATATCTAATGAAGATACACTTTGTGGATCGGGCTTCCAGTTTGTTTTGAGTGTATTGCTTAGGATAAGCCTCACACCCTCAAACTTGTAAATATGATAATGATGGAACCCTTCTATGCCATACTTCGAAAGGTGTCCTTTCCACTTTCTTGGTTGGGCCATATTTAAAATACGGGCCGCGGAGAGCAACGCGAACCCCAAAATGATAGAGGTAGTGTACTTCTAGCCATCATAGATCGAACCATATCCAATAGAGTCCGATTCCTCCTCTCAGACACACCATTATGTTGTGGTGTTCTAGGTGGAGTAAGTTGTGAGACAATCCCACAACTTCTAAGATGCTCTTGAAATTCACTACTTAGGTATTCACCTCCTCTATCAGTACGAAGAATCTTGACCGTTCTGCTGAGTTGATTTTCTACTTCATTCTTGAAGATTTTGAACACTTCAAAGATTCATGTTTGTGTCTTAACAAATACATATACCCATAACGACTATAGTCATCGGTAAAGGTTATGAAGTATCTTTCACCATTCCTAGTTTTGGTTTAAAAGGTCCACATACATCTGAATGTATGATCCCTAATAAATCTTTTGCCCTTTCATTAGTCCCACTAAAAGGGGCATTTGTCATTTTACCTTGTAAGCAAGACTCGCATACATCAAATGAATCATTCTCATTAGTTTTCAAAAGACCATTCTTTTGAAGTTTTTGCATACGATTCTTGTTTATGTGACCAAGGCGACAATGCTAAAGATAGGAATCACTCAAATCTAATTTGAGCCTTTTGGTGGTTGCTTGGTACATTGAGCTATATGTTGTGTTATCATGAACCAATTCATAAAACACATGATTTAAAGAAACATGAATATCATTGTCAACAAACGTGAAATCATAATCATATTGTATTAAATGGGAAACAGAAATAATGTTCCTAGTCAAACTAAGAGCATACAAAACATTCTTTAAAATAACTTCCAAACCACTTGGAAGCTTCAAAATGTAGTCTCATTGGGCTTCCATGTGAACCTTTGCACCATTGCCTATAAAGAGACTAATTTCCCCTTTTGCATAATGCTCACTTCTTTTGAATCCCTACAACAAATTGCAAATATGAGTTCCACATCCGTATCCAATACCCATGTGTTAGAAGAAATTGTAACATCTCGTATTTTCGTTAACTTAAAAGTTAACTTTGTTAAATCTTAAAAAGACCTTCATGTTATTTTTGAAACTTTGAAGATTTAGTATACTTAATTTGGGTGATTAATAAATAAATAAATATAACATTATAAGTGTTATAATGTTTACTTATTCTTCTAAAATCTAAAGTAATAATAGTCTTAAAATAATTGTTATTATACTAATAATAATGATATTATTATTACTATTATTAATAATGATATTATTATAATATTAATAATAATAATGTTAATGGTAATAATAACGTTAATAAAATAATAATAATAATGAAAATATAAGTTTTATTGTATTAAAGCCTATAATCAATAACTTTTTACATAAAATAATAACATTTCAAACTTCAGGGGTTGATCTGTAAATTATTTAAAACTTAACAAACCTTTAAACTTCAAGTGGCAACTGTTAGAAACCTCAGGGACCATTTGTGTAAATTCCAAACACCCAAACCCCACCCCCCATTCCAAGAACCCTAGAATCGTTCAATCCAAAATCAACAGCCAAATCGTTGTTGTTAACACCGAAGATCATGGGGCTTTTATTCCCCATGTTTGAACGACCCTAAAGATGTGTTTAATTACCCGAATAAAGATAACACGAAGTCAAACACCACGATGAACGAGTCGCGACCAACGTGGAATCTGATTGTTGCTCAAATGATGATTAAAATCCAATTAACTTCGCGTGAAGCTTCTGAGAATGTTCAAGACCAAAAAACCCCTTATCAATTGAGATTCAAAATGTCGAATTGATGATGTTCAAGTCGATTGCAGGTTCGGCCGAGAGTGGGAGAATGAATTCGATGATTATGTTTGTTTCAGTTGGATTTGTGAGTTGTAATCATTTAGGAACATTTAGATGATTGTGTGGGTGCGTTTAATTTGATTATTATAGCCCGTAGTGCTCGATAGTGGAGGGATTCTCGGCCGAAGAAATGGGAAGGAATCGGGGAATTCTTGAATAACCGGAATGTCTTCAATCTTCCAAGATTTCTCATCCGCTTTCACGATATGGGCTAAGAAAGCCACGTAATGCTTGCGGAGGTACTTTTGGGCTTTGGTACAAGACATGAGTTTAAGCCCTTTGGAAGGCTTTTCCCCCGTAAATATTTAGGACACTTTTGGATGCAAGAGGAATCCGGATGATCTTCTCAAAGCAGACAACCTCTGCATGGTTCTTTGATAGCCAATCCATGCCTATAATGACGTCAAAGCTTCCAAGTTGTATCGGTATAAGGTCGATAGAGAATTCGTGCTCGCTAAGTTTAAGGGTACAATTCGGAATGACAGAATCAATTATGACGGGTTTTCCATCAGTTATTTCTACTGTAAAAGGTTCCTCTAACTTAGTTTGGGTGTTAACAAGCAAAGGCTCAAATCCTAAGGATACAAAACTTTTATCGGCTCCGGTATCAAACAAGACTGAAGCATATTGGTGATCGATTAGAAACGTACCATTCACCACATCATTGGTGGCTTGAGCTTGTTGGGCATTGATGTTAAAAGCACGTCCTTGGGCCGTAGTAACCGGGCTGACAAGTTGAGGGCATCGATTACGAAAATGGTTCGGATCGCCACATTGATAGCATGCACGACCCCGGGTAATTGCAGGAGGATGTTGAAGGACAGGTGCGGTAGTCGGAGTCTTAGCTGCGCTCTTGCATACGTTGAAGGTATGGCCGAAACGACCGTAGTTGGTGCAGCGGCGACATTGCACATTGACAGGGTGATGGTACTTGCAAATTTTGCGCTGCGGAAAGGTTAAGTTTCTTTACCGGGGCTTGGTTATTGAAGGTCGGTTGGTAAGTCGGTGTGACTTGATTGACTAGAACAGCAGGGTAACCACAACAAAACTTTGAAATCTAGCCTTCCTCTTCTTGTTCTTAGAAGTTTCGGGCTTGTCTTCCTTGGTTGTTTTGATGGGAGACTTCTTGGTTTTCTTCTTGTCACCCTTTCTAGTTAAGGAACCAGCTTTCACATGATTATCGGTTAACTGCGCAGCCAGCCTAATAGCATCTTCTAGTGTTGAAGGATTCCTTCCTAACACCGTATCCTGAATCTGCATGGGTAGTCCACCAATGTATTTCTCGATGGCTCGGAAGGTAGGGGTAGCAAGGTGCGGTACCAGAAGGCTCAGTTCGTGAAATCGGTTACTGTATGCTAGGTTCTCACCACTGTCTTGGGTTAACTCCCAGAACTCAGCTTCCAGTTTCCGGACTTCATTTCTTGGCAGAACTCTTTAATCATGAGCTCCTTAACTTCAGCCCATGTTAATGCTAGAGTAGTTTCGGGGCCACGAGTTCTTTTCTCTCCGTTCCACCAAGTAAGTGTGCGTTTCTGGAGAACACTTGTGGCATACCGGACTTTTAGATTTTCAGGGCATTCGCTATTTAGGAAAGTGTTCTCGATGCTTTCGAACCACTGTAGTAATCCGGTAGAACATTGATGTGGTTAATACGTCATGATCCAAAACAAGCTTAGCAAACCCCGGCCTTTTATTAGATTTTCAGAACATTGATGTTTTCTCTCCGCTCCGATGATTCCGCCGTCGGTCGGGGTGTGACAGATTGGTATTAGAGCCATGGTTATAGAGAATTAGGTTATTAGAAACGGAATGACCGAGACTATAACTAAGACCTTACTTACGAGTCCACTCATACTTAAATGGGATTTTTACATGCCTTACATGTTAGACACTCTTCTAGGTTAGGTGCTTTACATGGATATCCTCCTACTCTTGATCATGACTAATACACACCTAGAATTCCTAAAACATATATTAAGGCATTGGTGCCTAAATCACATGATTTCCAAATTTCAAATTTCAAATATCAAATTGATACTTATGGTTTTCAAAATCTCGTCAAAGTCCGTGTCTCACCACTGAATACATGCAATGCTGGAAGAGTGGGATGCCTGTATCTCGAGGTGTTCTGTCTAGGCAAGGTACTCATATAAATCCAAATCAACTGATGGATCCGTTTACCTTGCCTGGGAACCCTTGGGGTGAGTGTCCACTTATAGGTACGCATGTCTTCAACAAAGATGTGGTTGACCTAACACTTTGGGTAGTCAACGTACTCGCTTTGATATATGAATCAAACGATTACACTTGGAACATATCATTGTTATTATGCCAAATTCCCGATTGTCGTTTTCATGTTGTATAGCTCATATTACCCAATTCTCATAAAATATCTTAATGATATTTTAGAATGTCTTCTCGTCAAATCCGTTCACGGTCTAGAAACTCCGGCCGCAAGATTGCTGCCCTTGTAGCCCGGTAGGTTGCTGCGGTCATACCAACCCTCCTAACTCATCTGAATCAAGGCGCAAACCCTGCTCCAATCTCTGTTGGTCCTAACCCTCCACATGCTTGTACCTATAAGCATTTCAGTTCTTGCAACCCTACTAAATTCAGCGGGACCGAAGGTGCTAACCGGTCTTCCTCCTGTTCGTCAAGTTGAATTCCGGATCGACCTTGTGCCTGGCGCAACTCCCATGGCAAAATCTCCTTATCGACTTGCACCATCGGAAATGCAAGAACTTGCTAGCCAATTGCAAGAATTGTCAGACAAAGGATTCATTCGCCCGAGCTCATCACCATGGGGAGCTCCAGTCTTATTCGTGAAGAAAAAGGATGGTTCTTTCGTATGTGTATCGACTATCAGGAACTCAACAAACTCACAATCAAAACCGTTACCCATAGCCCAGAATCGACGATCTATTTGATCAACTTCAGGGAGCCTTGTACTTTCTCCAAGATCGACCTTCGTTCAGGCTATCATCAGCTACGGGTGATGATATTCCTTAGACAGCCTTTCGAACGAGATATGGCCATTACGAGTTTACAATGATGCCATCCGGGCTAACCAATGCACCTGCTGTGTTCATGGATTTGATGAACCGCGTGTGCAAGCCATACCTAGACAAATTCGTGATCGTATTCATCGACGACATCTTGATATACTCCAAATCCAAATCCGATCACGAGAACCACCTTCGTCTAATACTCGAACTTCTGAGGAAAGAGAAACTCTACGCCAAATTCTCAAAGTGTGAATTCTGGCTTAATGAGGTTCAATTTCTTGGTCACATAGTAAACAGCAAGGGGATTCATATTGATCCCGCGAAGATCGAGGCAGTAAAGAATTGGGGAGAACCTAAAACTCCTACAGAGATTCGTTCGTTCCTTGGTCTAGCGGGATATTACCGACGTTTTATTCCTAACTTCTCAAAGATTGTTGTGCCACTCACTGCTTTGACCTACAAGGATAAGCCTTTTTCTTGGGGGCCTGATCAAGAAAAAGCATTTCAAACCATCAAGCAAAGGTTGTGTAAGGCACCGATTCTAACACTTCCTGATAGAAACGACGACTTTGTTGTCTATTGTGACGCTTCAAGACAAGGTCTAGGTTGCGTTCTCATGCAGCGAGGCAAAGTTAAAGCTTATGCCTCAAGACAATTGAAGATTCATGAGAAAAATTATACGACGCACGATCTTGAATTGGGTGCTGTTGTATTCGCACTCAAAATCTGGAGACACTATCTCTATGGCACTAAATGTGTTGTATTCACCGATCATAAGAGTCTCCAGTACATCTTCAACCAAAAGGAGCTTAACATGAGACAACGACGTTGGGTCGAACTACTCAACGACTATGACTGTGAGATTCGTTACCACCCCGGTAAAGCTAATGTTGTAGCCGATGCATTAAGTCATAAGGGCCAGGTTGCAGGATCGATTATGGGTGGTTTTTCTCTCAACTCACTATGAACAACACTCAGCAAGTAGTCTATGAAGAGTTGATCACAATATAACAAGTAACAAGCAGTAAGAAAATTAACACAGGAAGTAAATTTTCAAGGTACTTTTATATATTGCTTCTCAACTCAAAGGATTACAAGACTCTTGGACTCTGAAATTACTTCTAATGAGTTACAAGAAGAAGATTGTAAGGCCCCGTTCCCGGGCACCTCACAGTTGGTCATTCACAGCATAAAACATACATGTTATTAAATTAAGCAGCGGAATTAAGTTGGAAAAAACCCTTCATTCATTTAAAACACTGTTGTTAAGCAATACATTCTAATTCATAAGTAACAAAATAATTAGTCGAATTACAAAACAACAGTATTGTCAAAACATAAACGGATGTCAGTCTTGCCGCCGTGTAGCCATCCCCGTGTGCCATCCTCAGCAACCTGTTACCTGCCAACTGGAAAATACATAAAAGTCAGCGTTGCTGAGTGAGTTCTAGTTTTATAATTTAAAATACTTTGCTTTTCATCTCAAGAAAAACCTTTCTTTACTTATATGCGGTCACACAAGTACGTACACAGATAATATTATTATTATCCTCGTCGTTCATTCATTAACTTTAGTGTGTCGCTCATCGTTTCCATTCGTATTCTTTCTTTCATATTAGTTCTTCCATTCGTATGTATCTTACTTTCATGCATTCATACATTACATACATTCATACGTTCATTTCATTCATACATTCATTGCATACGTACGATCATTTCTTTCATTCATATATTCATTACATTCCTTCGTACGTTCATTCATTTCATTCATACATTCACATTACATTCTTTCATTCTATCATATGTTAGCCAAGTCTGTTGCAGCACACGGCTGCTCACCTCAGTGACAATCTCACGATTGCCTGCTAACCGAGTCTGTTGCAACACGTAGTTGCTCACCTCATTATCAATATGTTAGCCAAGTCTGTTGCAACACATAGTTGCTCACCTCAGTGGCAACCCCACGGATTGCCTGCTAACCGAGTCTGTTGCAACACAAAGTTGCTCACCTCATTATCAATCTTAAAGATTGACCCTGGGTGCATCCTTCGGGGTAGCTAACCCGTATCACAGTTGAGCTAACACCTGCCAGGGGTGTGCACCTCCATTCATTTGCTTGCAAGCCTTTCTTACGTTCATTCGTTCATTTATTAATGCATGCATTCATTCATCATGATCCCCTTTCATTATCTTTCACTTTACGTTCCATTTCTCATTATCATTAACATTTTACTTATTAATGATTATACTCTTCGTTAAATCTTAGTCATTCTTCGTCATGCCAGTACATACTTAACAATATTAAAATAATAATAATATTGTTAATAATAATAAAATACTGATAATAAAATCAGTAGTAATAAGGGTCAATCAATTATCATCATTACATTCATAAAACACCATCATTTATTAACCCTAGTCAACTCTGGTCAAAATCCCATAAATCAGATTTCCAGAAAATTTCTGTAAAAATTCTAAGTGTTTAGGCGTATGAGCCCTGTTCAGTCGTATGAGCCCTGCTCAGTCGTTTCACCTTAAACTTAGAAAATTTTCCTAGTCATACGACCACTGTTCAGTCGTATCATCCCCAGACTTAGGAAATTTTTATAGGTCATACGACCACTGTTCGGTCGTATCATCCCCCATACTTAGGAAATTCCTAATGGTCATACGACCACTATTCAGACATATAATCTCACACTTAGAAAATTTCTAATGGTCATACGACCACTGTTCAGACATATAATCCTGCACTTTGAAAATCTAATGGTCATACGACCACTGTTCAGTCATATGACCCTACACTTAGAAAATCTAATGGTCATACGACCATTATTCAGTCATATGACCCCATACTTAGAAAATCTAATGGTCATACGACCACTATTCAGTCATATGACCCCATACTTAGAAAATTTCTAATGGTCATACGACCACTGTTCAGTCATATGACCATTATTTGGTCTGATTAGTCGTATCAGCAGCCTATTCATGTGTCTAAGTCATATTTCAGTCCCCAAACATCATAATACCTATTTCTAAGCATGTACATATGATTTCAGGCATAAACTTAACACAAACATAGGCATATGTACACCCTAAAACATACTCTATAATCATACA
This sequence comes from Flaveria linearis, assembly GCA_024085815.1. Taxonomy (NCBI): domain Eukaryota; kingdom Viridiplantae; phylum Streptophyta; class Magnoliopsida; order Asterales; family Asteraceae; genus Flaveria; species Flaveria linearis. Next base: position 23,512 of record JABSNV010000963.1, read on the forward strand.
CATGCACATAACATACGGGTTTCATACACAAATCCATAAAAACATACATACATGCATTTTCCAGCCCCAAATCATTTTAAAAACGAGTAAAAAGGGGGTCTAGAACTCACCTTAGCTGCTTTCAAGCTTAACACTCTCAAAACCACGAATTCTTGATGTTTCTAGCACCTAAACACCAAGAACACATACCCGAAAGCATATAGGCACATAAGAACATATATCCAAGCATTATCTAGCCAAGAACAACTTAAAAACAAGAATTCTTACCTGGAAACCCGAATCCTGCTTGACCTTCTTTCTCAACCCGAAGCTTTTTCTTCTTTCTCTCTCTAAAGTCGAATGAAAGATGTTGTGCAGGAGGTAATGGGCGGCCATGCCACCTTTTTACCAACTTTTTTTACCAACTTTTTAAGATTTTTATCATTTTACACTTTTGGTCCCTCAACTTTGGGTTGACTTCCTTTTCCTCCTTTTTCTTTCTCTTTATTCTTTTATTTCTTTTTAATAAGAATTACGGGTGTTACAAGTCCACCCCCCTTATATAGGTTTCGTCCCCTAAACCTGTTATTCCTCAAACAGATGTGGGTAATGTTGTCTCATCTCCTCCTCAGTCTCCCACGTAGACTCGGATCCCTTCCTGTGCTTCCACTGTACACGCACAAGAGGAACCACTTTATTCCTTAACTTCTTTTCTTTACGATCAATGATTGCCACTGGTTGCTCCACATAATTGAGCCGTTCGTCTACTTCAATTTCTTCCAGTGGAACAATCATATCTTCATCAGCTAAGCACTTCCTCAGATGAGATACATGGAATGTGGGATGAATTTCACTTAACTCATCTGGCAGCTCAAGTCGATAGGCCACCTCTCCTACTCGTGCGACAATTCGGAAAGGTCCTATATATCTCGGGCTTAGCTTACCTCGTTTCCTGAATCTAATGATTCCTTTCCAGGGCGAGACCTTCAACATGACTCGGTCACCAACCTTGAACTCTATCGGTCTTCGCCTCTTGTCAGCATACGACTTTTGCCTATCTTTTGCCGCCTTCATGAAGGCTTTGATCTTTTCTAATTTCTTAGTCATTGCTTCAATCACCTCAACACCTCCCAGCTCCTTTTGCCCAATGTCTCCCCAACATACGGGCGTCCTACATCTCCTACCGTATAGCATCTCGTAGGGTGGCATGCCAATACTGGCATGATGGCTATTGTTGTACGAGAATTCTGCTAACGGCAAGTGATCATCCCAGCTTCCTCCAAAATGAATCACGCACGCCCGAAGCATGTCTTCGAGCGTTTGGATCGTCCTCTCAGACTGACCGTCTGTCTGAGGGTGATATGCTGTACTAATGTGTAGCCTCGTCCCCATTGGATCATGAAATCTCTTCCAAAACTTGGAGGTAAACCGAGTGTCACGATCAGACACAATAGACACCGGTACACCATGACGAGCTACAATTTCTTTGATGAACAGATCCGCCAATCTTTCAGATGAGTACGTTTCACGAATCGGTAGGAAGTGGGCACTCTTCGTCAGGCGGTCAACTATCACCCATATAGTATCATACCCTTTAGGGGTACGTGGTAACTTCGTGATGAAGTCCATGGTGATGTGCTCCCACTTCCACTCGGTATATCCAACGGTTGGATCTTCCCGTACGGTTTCTGGTGTTCTGCCTTTACTTGTAAACAAGTCAGGCACTTACTCACATACTCCACTACGTCACGTTTCATACCCGCCACCAGTAATCCTTCTTCATGTCGTGGTACATTTTGGTGGCACCGGGGTGAATGGAGTATCGAGTCTTATGGGCCTCATCCAAAATCTTTCCACGTAGATCCCCGTATCGAGGAATCCACATTCGCCCAAATCGGGTCTTAACACCTAGAGTGTTCTCGCCCAATTCCGTGACTAGACCTCTCATCCTTTCGGAGTTAAGACGATCTTCTTTCAAAGCCTCGTCTTGAAATTTCTTAACCTGTGTCATCACGTCAGAGGTCATGATTAACTGATAAGCCTTTACCCGAATCGGCTCAGGCCTTTCCTTTCGGCTAAGGGCATCAGCCACCACATTCGCTTTGCCCGGTGGTAATGGATCTCACAATCATAATCTTTTATCAGCTCCAACCACCGTCTCTGCCTCATGTTTAGGTCCTTCTGCTCGAAGAAGTACTTCAAGCTTTTGTGGTTGGTGAAGATTGTGCACTTCGTCCCGTATAGATAGTGCCGCCAAATCTTCAACGCGAAAACCACCGCGGCTAATTCTAGATCGTGTGTGGGATAGTTGACTTCGTGGGTCTTCAGCTGTCGAGATGCGTAGGCTATCACCTTTCCACGTTGCATCAACACACAACCTAGCCCAGAATAGGATGCATCCGAATAGACCACTAAGTCTTCATTTCCCTCGGGCAATGTCAAGACAGGAGCGTGTGTTAGTCTTGTCTTCAAGTCCTCAAAGGCAGTCTCCTGCTCTCGACCCCACACGAATTTCACGTCCTTGCGAGTCAACTTAGTCAAAGGTGAGGCTATCTTGGAGAAGTCTTGAATAAATCTCCTGTAATAGCCCGCCAATCCCAAGAAGCTACGAATCTCGGATGGCGTCTTTGGCGATTTCCATTGCATCACAGCCTCAACCTTTGCTGGGTCCACCATGATTCCCTCTGCATTTACCACGTGACCCAGAAATTGCACCTCGCGTAGCCAAAAGCACATTTGGAGAACTTAGCATATAGTTTCTCCCTTCTCAAAGTCTCCAATACTTCTCGAATGTGGCCGGCATGCTCTTCTTCACTCCTCGAATAAATCAGGATATCATCGATGAACACAATCACTGATTTATCTAACATTGGCCACACACTCGGTTCATCAAATCCATAAAAGCAGCTGGCGCGTTAGTTAGACCAAATGACATAACGAGAAACTCATAGTGTCCATAACGCGTACGAAAAGCTGTTTTAGGAATGTCCTGCTCCTTCACCTTCAACTGGTGGTAGCCAGATCGAAGATCTATCCTCGAGAACCAACTGGCACCTTGGAGCTGGTCGAACAAGTCGTCAATCCTCGGTAACGGATACCGATTCTTTACCGTTAGCTTGTTCAACTCACGGTAGTCGATACACATCCTCATGCTACCGTCCTTCTTCTTCACGAACAAGACCGGGCACCCCAAGGAGAGATACTCGGTCTAATAAAGCCCTTGTCAAGCAACTCTTGCAGTTGCTCCATCAACTCTTTCATCTCTGTCGGAGCCAATCGATACGGTGCTTTAGCAACAGGTTGGGCACCTGGTATCAAGTCAATTTGAAATTCGATTTCGCGGTCAGGTGGCAATCCCGATAAGTCTTTCGGGAACACATCTGGAAACTCACACACAACCGGAACGTCGGATAGTTGTGGTGTTGGCGTTTCCACATCCTTCACATAACATAGGTAGGCGTTGCACCCACGCCTCATGCACTTCCCCGCCACCGCCATCGAAATCACCTTCGGAATCATCGTTACCCGATCACCGTATATTGTCACCAGACTTCCGTCGGATGTCGTCAATCTAATCATCTTCTTTCGACATACGATATTCGCTTCGTAGGTTGCCAACCAATCCATCCCTAGTACTACATCAAATCCACCTAGGGGCATCACATGTAATCTAGCAGCAAACCTATGACCTTCTAACTCTATGGCACAGTCCTCTATCACATCCGTAACTCTAGTGGACTTACCAATAGCGGTTTCTACATCAAAGGGCTCATCAATGCATTTACTACTAACAGACAATTTAGCACAGAAAGTAGCAGAAATGAAACTCTTACTAACACCAGAATCAAATAACACAGAAGCAAGAGTTTGATTTACTAGAAACGTACCTGACACAACATCGGGGTCCGTCCTAGCCTCCTCTCTGGTCATGGTGAAAGCTCTGGCACTCGTCTTCTGCCCCTCAGTCCCTGCCACCTTCTTTCCCCCGGAACTCTCGGCCCTCGACTTCTTGCAATCCTTACTCATATGCCCCACTTCACCGCAGTTGAAACACCTCACAGCCTTACAGTCTCTAGCCATATGACCGGATTTCCCACACCTGAAACAGACGTTTAACCCCCATCTACACTCACCACCGTGCTCCTTACCACACTTGTCAAACCTTTTGGGTCCCGAGCTTGGTGACCCCACCCTACGGTCATCCTTCTAGCCTTCTTGTTATTCGGGGTAAAGCCACCACGCCCGAACCGTTTCCCATTCCAGTTCCGGTTAGCACCACCGGCTTTCTTTGCCTCCACCACCATCACTTCCCTCTCGTCATAGAGCCTCCCAGCTAAGTCTTCTGCCGACCTAAAGGTGCTCGGTCGGGCAGTAATCAAGTGCCTGCGGATGTCAGCTGGCAGTCCCTGAATGTACCGGTTAATCTTTCGAGATACCGGTGTCACCTGATCCGGCACCAGCCTCGCCATCTCATTGAATTTGGTAGTGTATTGCTGGTGTGTCATGGTTCCTGCCTCGAGTTGCAGGAAATCCCTCTCGACCTTATCAAGTTCTCTGTGAGGACAGAATTCCTCAATTACTAGCTTCTTCAACTCGGACCACTTCATTTTCCCGATGGCCGTGGAACCCTCAGCTTGGACAATATTGTCCCACCAGCATAGTGCTGAGTCAGTAAAGGAGTGGGTGGCAAACTTCACCTTCTGATCCTCACGGCACTCGCTGATCTCGAGTACCGCTTCCATCTCCCTTACCCATCGTTGAGCGGTTGCAGCAGTGCCATTGCCATCGAAAGTCGGGGGCTTGCACCTCTGAAATGCCCCGTAACTGCAACCCTTGGTCGTCACCCCTACTACATCATCTCTTTCCTCATCAGATATTACTATCTCAGGATCCGGTCGTTCCTCTTCTTCCTTGCTCTCCTTTTCAGTCGACCCTCTCCTGTCCTCCTTTTCCTTCCTTTTCTCGTTCCTTATAGCTCGAATAACATCGGTCACTACAGATGGCATAACGGCCTGTAGGACCTGGTGTACCTCATCAGCAATCGCCTCCCTAGCTGAGGCATTCAGACTAGCATTCTCTGTTTCTTCATTCCGGTCAGGAACCTCGGGGTTCACAGGAGCCGTCTTAGGAGCTTTAGCACTGCTCCTAGTCGTACGCGGACGACCTCTACCTCTAGCAGCCTTAGAAGGTTTCTTCCCAGCCATTTTCCTATGCACTATAAGATTCAAACACTAAAACAGTCATTCAAGGAATAGCTCGGTTTATGTCAAGTATAGTAAGTCCCTAATTACAGTGGCCAGTTGTGATTAGCCACTTACTTTACTCTTCACACCCCAAGCACTTCCTATCCTGACTACATCAGCATCTAAATCTACTAAGAACACATAAATCACATAGCACACACACATAACATTGATTAACTTTTAAGAAAAGCAATACCTGATGGCACATGGCTACTCGGGCTGACATCCCTCTTTCCGTCCCATTCTCAGTTTAGGTTAAGGTTTATTTTTGAAAATTTACCCGTTTCACTTAAACTTTAGCTCTGATACCAACTTGTAAGGCCCAGTTCCCGGGCACCTCACAGTTGGTCATTCACAGCATAAAACATACATGTTATTAAATTAAGCAGCGGAATTAAGTTGGCAAAAACCCTTCATTCATTTAAAACACTGTTGTTAAGCAATACATTCTAATTCATAAGTCACAAAATAATTAGTCGAATGAATTACAAAACAACAGTATTGTCAAAACATAAACGGATGTCAGTCTTTCCGCCGTGTAGCCATCCCCGTGTGCCATCCTCAGCACCTGTTACCTGCCAACTGGAAAATACATAAAAGTCAGCGTTGCTGAGTGAGTTCTAGTTTTATAATTTAAAATACTTTGCTTTTCATCTCTAGAAAAACCTTTCTTTACTTATATGCGGTCACACAAGTACGTACACAGATAATATTATTATTACCCTCGTCGTTCATTCATTAACTTTAGTGTGCCGCTCATCGTTTCCATTCGTATTCTTTCTTTCATATTAGTTCTTCCATTCGTATGTATCTTACTTTCATTCATTCATACATTACATACATTCATACGTTCATTTCATTCATACATTCATTGCATACGTACGATCATTTCTTTCATTCATATATTCATTACATTCCTTCGTACGTTTATTCATTTCATTCATACATTCACACTACATTCTTTCATTCTATCATATGTTAGCCAAGTCTGTTGCAGCACACGGCTGCTCACCTCAGTGACAATCTCACGATTGCCTGCTAACCGAGTTTGTTGCAACACGTAGTTGCTCACCTCATTATCAATATGTTAGCCAAGTCTGTTGCAACACATAGTTGCTCACCTCAGTGGCAACCCCACGGATTGCCTGCTAACCGAGTCTGTTGCAACACAAAGTTGCTCACCTCATTATCAATCTTAAAGATTGACCCTGTGTGCATCCTTCGGGGTAGCTAACCCGCATCACAGTTGAGCTAACACCTGCCAGGGGTGTGCACCTCCATTCATTTGCTTGCAAGCCTTTCTTACGTTCATTCGTTCATTTATTAATGCATGCATTCATTCATCATGATCCCCTTTCATTATCTTTCACTTTACGTTCCATTTCTCATTATCATTAACATTTTACTTTTTAATGATTATACTCTTCGTTAAATCTTAGTCATTCTTCGTCATGCCAGTACATACTTAACAACATTAAAATAATAATAATATTGTTAATAATAATAAATACTGATAATAAAATCAGTAGTAATAAGGGTCTATCAATTATCATCATTACATTCATAAAACACCATCATTTATTAACCCTAGTCAACTCTGGTCAAAATCCCATAAATCAGATTTCCAGAAAATTTCTGTAAAAATTCTAAGTGTTTAGGCGTATGAGCCCTGTTCAGTCGTATGAGCCCTGCTCAGTCGTTTCACCTTAAACTTAAAAAATTTTCCTAGTCATACGACCATTGTTCAGTCGTATCATCCCCAGACTTAGGAAATTTTTATAGGTCATACGACCACTGTTCGGTCGTATCATCCCCCATACTTAGGAAATTCCTAATGGTCATACGACCACTGTTCAGACATATAATCTCACACTTAGAAAATTTCTAATGGTCATACGACCACTGTTCAGACATATAATCCTGCACTTTGAAAATCTAATGGTCATACGACCATTGTTCAGTCATATGACCCTACACTTAGAAAATCTAATGGTCATACGACCACTATTCAGTCATATGACCCCATACTTAGAAAATCTAATGGTCATACGACCACTATTCAGTCATATGACCCCATACTTAGAAAATTTCTAATGGTCATACGACCACTGTTCAGTCATATGACCATTATTTGGTCTGATTAGTCGTATCAGCAGCCTATTCATGTGTCTAAGTCATATTTCAGTCCCCAAACATCATAATACCTATTTCTAAGCATGTACATATGATTTCAGGCATAAACTTAACACAAACATAGGCATATGTACACCCTAAAACATACTCTATAATCATACACATGCACATAACATACGGGTTTCATACACAAATCCATAAAAACATACATACATGCATTTTCCAGCCCCAAATCATTTTAAAAACGAGTAAAAAGGGGGTCTAGAACTCACCTTAGCTGCTTTCAAGCTTAACACTCTCAAAACCACGAATTCTTGATGTTTCTAGCACCTAAACACCAAGAACACATACCCGAAAGCATATAGGCACATAAGAACATATATCCAAGGCATTATCTAGCCAAGAACAACTTAAAAACAAGAATTCTTACCTGAAAATCCGAATCCTGCTTGACCTTCTTTCTCAACCCGAAGCTTTTTCTTCTTTCTCTCTCTAAAGTCGAATGAAAGATGTTGTGCAGGAGGTAATGGGCGGCCATGCCACCTTTTTACCAACTTTTTTTTACCAACATTTTAAGATTTTTATCATTTTACACTTTTGGTCCCTCAACTTTGGGGTTGACTTCCTTTTCCTCCTTTTTCTTTCTCTTTATTCTTTTATTTCTTTTTAATAAGAATTACGGGTGTTACAAAGATATATAATACTACCTACAGCCGGATATACTTTTGTAAGGCCCCACTCCCGGGCGCCTTACGGTTGGTGGTTCATCGCACGTAAAACATACTTAATGTATATATTCATGAAATAACACAGCGGAATTAATAAAATATACATTCTCATTCATTCATAAAAGTCATTACATCATTGACATAATTACAAAATACAGCTTTCTCTGCATTGCCTATCTTCGCTATGATCGCTACTGAAGCATATGAAACCTTTGATTACATAAGTAATCTCGTCATATGAATCCTCAGCAATCATAGGGTCATACAGCGAACGTTATACCCCGTTACATCATTTTCTTGCACATTGAATATCTTTTGTACCACTACCATCTGCTATACCCCGAACGTTATTAGCTACCGGGCCGAAGTCATTAAATGAACAGCAAAACGTATGCCACGGTACTAGAGGTAAGCGGTAGAGATACCATACATATGGTCAATCACTAAGAAGGACCCGTTAAACTTATCCAATGTTTGCAAGACATCTTTCGTTCGTTCGTTCGTTCATTAATGCATGTATTCATCATCTTTTAATCATTCGTTCATTCATTAATACATGCATTCATCATCATGTTCCTCTTTCGTTATCTTTCACTTTACGTTACATCTTTTCTTGCACATTGGATATCTTTTGTACCACTACCATCTGCTATACCCCGAACGTTATTAGCTACCGGGCCGAAGTCATTAAATGAACAGCAAAACGTATGCCACGGTACTAGAGGTAAGCGGTAGGGATACCATACATATGGTCAATCACTAAGAAGGACCCGTTAAACTTATCCAATGTTTGCAAGTCATCTTTCATTACTTCGTTCGTTAATGCATGTATTCATCATCTTCTAATCATTCGTTCATTCATTAATACATGCATTCGTCATCGTGTTCCCCTTTCATTATCTTTCACTTTACGTTACATAATACTTCGTTCGTTCGTTCATTAATACGTAAAGCCATAGAAAGATATTCATACATTATCATCAGGAACACACACATCATACATACATCATCATACATAGCATCATACGTTACATAATACTTCGTTCGTTCGTTCATTAATACTTCGTTCGTTCGTTCATTAAACGTATGCCACCTCTCCCACACGAGCGATAATTCGGAAAGGGCCTATATACCGCGGGCTCAGTTTACCCCGCTTTCAGAACCTAATAATTCCTTTCCAAGGCAAGACCTTCAACATGACCCGATCACCGACCTTGAATTCTATCGGTCTTCGCCTCTTGTCAGCATACGACTTTTGTCTGTCTTTCGCCGCCTTCATGAAGGCTTTGATCTTTTCTAACTTTTCAGTCGTTGCTTCAACTACCTCGACACCACCCAGTTCCTTCTGCCCAATGTCTCCCCAACATACGGGCGTCCTACATTTCCTACCGTACAACATCTCGTAGGGCGGCATACCAATGCTGGCATGATAACTGTTATTGTACGAGAATTCTGCTAACGGCAGGTGATCGTCCCAACTTCCTCCAAAATCGACCACGCACGCTCGAAGCATGTCTTCGAGTGTTTGGATCGTCCTCTCAGACTGACCGTCTGTCTGGGGGTGATATGTCGTGCTAATGTGTAGCCTCGTCCCCATTGCATCATGAAACCTTTTCCAAAACTTGGAGGTAAACCGGGTGTCACGGTCAGACACAATAGACACCGGTACACCATGACGAGCTACAATTTCTTTGATAAATAGATCCGCCAACCTTTCAGATGAATACGTCTCGCGGATCGGTAGGAAGTGGGCACTCTTCGTCAATCGATCAATTATCACCCATATAGCATCATACCCTTTCGGGTACGTGGTAGTTTCGTGATGAAATACATGGTGATGTGTTCCCACTTCCACTCAGGTATATCCAACGGCTGGATCTTCCCGTACGGTTTCTGATGCTCTGCCTTGACCTGTGAACAAGTCGTGCACTTACTCACATATTCCATCACATCACGCTTCATGCCCGGCCACCAATAGCCTTTCTTCATGTCTTGGTACATCTTGGTAGTGCCGGGGTGAATGGAATATCGAGTCTTATGGGCCTCATCCATGATCTTTCCGCGTAGATCCCTGTACCGAGGAATCCACACTCGCCCAAATCGGGTCTTAACACCAAGAGTGTTCTCACCCAGTTCTGTAACTAGACCTCTCATCCTTTCGGAGTTAAGACGATCTTCCTTCAAAGCCTCGTCTTGGAACTCCTTAACCTGTGTCATCACGTCAGAGGTCATAATCAGCTGATAAGCCTTCACCCGAATCGGCTCGGGCTTTTCTTTCCGGCTAAGGGCATCGGCCACCACATTGGCTTTGCCCGGGTGGTAATGGATCTCACAATCATAATCTTTTATCAGCTCCAACCACCGTCTCTGCCTCATGTTTAGATCCTTCTGCTCGAAGAAGTACTTCAAGCTCTTGTGATCCGTGAAGATGGTGCACTTCGTCCCGTATAGATAGTGCCGCCAAATCTTCAACGCGAAAACCACCGCAGCTAGTTCTAGGTCGTGCGTGGGATAATTGACTTCGTGGGTCTTCAGTTGTCGAGATGCATAGGCTATGACCTTTCCGTGTTGCATCAATACGCAACCCAGCCCAGAATAGGATGCATCTGAATAGACCACCAAGTCTTCATTTCCCTCAGGCAATGTCAAGACAGGAGTTTGTGTCAGTCTCGTCTTCAATTCCTCAAAAGCGTCCTCCTGTTCTCGACCCCACACGAACTTTACATCCTTGCGAGTCAATTTTGTCAAAGGTGAGGCTATCATGGAGAAGTCTTGAATAAATCTTCTATAGTAGCCCGCCAGCCCCAAGAAGCTGCGAATCTCGGTTGGCGTCTTCGGTGACTTCCATTGCATCACGGCCTCAACCTTTGCTGGGTCCACCATTATTCCTTCTGCATTCACTACGTGACCCAGAAATTGCACCTCGCGTAACCAAAAGGCGCACTTGGAGAACTTGGCGTACAATTTCTCCCTTCTCAACGTTTCCAATACTTCCCGAATATGCCCGTCATGCTCTTCTTCACTTCTCGAATAAATCAGGATATCATCGATGAATACAATTACTGATTTATCTAACATTGGTCGGCACACTCGGTTCATCAAATCCATAAAAGCAGCCGGCGCATTGGTCAACCCGAAGACATGACAAGAAACTCGTAGTGACCATAGCGCATACGAAAGGCTGTTTTAGGGATATCTTGCTCCTTCACCTTCAGTTGATGGTACCCCGATCAAAGATCTATTCTTGAAAACCAACTGGCACCCTGAAGTTGATCAAACAAGTCATCGATCCTTGGTAAGGGGTATCTGTTCTTCACCGTCAGCTTATTCAGCTCGCGGTAGTCGATGCACATCCGCATACTACCATCCTTCTTCTTTACGAACAGACCAGAGCACCCCAAGGTGAGATACTCGGTCTGATAAACCCCTTATTTAGCAGCTCCTGCAACTGCTCCATCAACTCTTTCATCTCCGTCGGAGCCAAGCGATATGGTGCTTTTGCGACAGGTTGGGAACCCGGTATCAGGTCGATCTGGAACTCGATCTCCCGGTCAGGTGGCAATCCCGATAAGTCTTCGGGAAACACGTCTGGAAAGTCACACACCACTGGCACATCGCATAGCTGTGGTGTTGGCATCTCTATATTCTTTACATAACATAAGTAGGCGCTACATCCGCGCCTCATACACTTTCCCGCCACCGCCATCGAGATCACCTTCGGAATCGTCGTAACTCGATCGCCATAAATTATCACCGGACTTCCGTCGGTCGCCGTCAGTCTAATCATCTTCTTACGGCACATGATATTTGCTTCGTAGGTTGCTAACCAGTCCATTCCTAACACTACATCAAATCCTCCTAGTGGCATCACATGTAACTTGGCAGCAAACCTATGGCCCTCTAATTCTATGGCACAGCCTTCTATCACATCCGTAACCCTAGTGGATTTACCAATAGCGGTTTCTACTTCAAAGGACTTATCAAGGCATTTACTTCTAACAGGCAATTTAGCACAGAAGGTAGTAGAAATAAAACTCCTACTTGCACCCGAATCAAATAACACAGAGGCTAAAATTTGGTCTATTAGGAACGTACCGGACACAACGTCAGGGTCCGTTCTAGCCTCCTCCTGCGTCATGGTGAACGCCCTAGCCTTTGCCCTCGGTGCTTCTCCTCCCGTCATCTCTCCCCTGAGCCTCAGCCCTCGGCTTCTTGCAATCTCTACTCATATGACCACTTTCCCCAAAGTTAAAACACTTGCCCATTCGGCAATCCTTGGCCATATGCCCAGTTCTCCCACACTTGAAACAAATGTTGGATCCCCACTTACATTCTCCCGAGTGTTCTTTCCCACACTGTCCACACTTCCTTATCCCTGCTCCCTTCGCGACCACTCGGCGGTCGTCTACCCTTGCCTTCTTGTTACTTGTCGAGGTATCACCTCGACCAAACCTCTTTCCCTGCCAATCCTTCTCACCACCTCCCTTCTTACCGCCCTCAGCCTTCACCAACGCAGCTCGCTCATCGTACAACCTCCCCGCAAAATCCACCGCCGACCTGAAAGTACTTGGTCGAGCGGAAATCAAATGCCAACGAATTTCGGCTGGCAATCCCTGAATATACCGGTTGATCTTTCGAGACACCGGCGTCACCTGTTCTGGGACCAATCACGCCATATCGTTGAATTTGGCAGTGTATTGTTGGTGGGTCATCGTCCCTGCCTCCAACTGCAGAAACTCTCTCTTAACTCGGTCCATCTCCCGACGAGGACGGAATTCCTCGATCACCATTCTCTTCAACTCAGACCACTTCATTTTCCCAATGGCCCTGCTACCCTCAGCCTGGACAATATTGTCCCACCAGCACAATGCCGTCCCCGTAAATGAATGGGTAGCAAACTTCACCTTTTTATCCTCCTGGCAGTCACTGATATCGAGGACCGCCTCCATCTCTCTCACCCATTGGTGAGCATCGGCAGCTGTACCAGAACCATCAAAAGTCGGGGGCTTGCACCTCATGAATGCCCCGTAGTTACAACCCCGTGTTGTCTCACGCTCGGCCTCCTCCTCCTCCTCTTCATCATCAGAAAGAACCGTTTCCGGCCCTTGTTGTTGCTGCTGCCTCCCTGAGGCTCGATTTCTCCCTCGCCTCTCATCTTCGCGTACAGCCTTTATCACCTCAGTCACCACAGACGGTAAGATCGTCTGCATGACTTGGTGCACCTCCTCGACCACTGTCTCTTTCACCGAGGCCCTCAAATCATCACTCTCATCCACTCCCCCCGAGGGAGTAGTATTAGGTTCTTCAGGAACCTTCTTCTCTCCTCTAGGCCTTCCTCTTGTGGCTCGTGGTTCCGCACCACTTCCGCCACTGCCTCCACCAAGTGGGGCTTTAGATGATCTACCACCGACCATCTTTTATCTCACACTGAAAGGTTCAAATACCGACACGGTCATTCAAGGAAATAGCTCAGTTTATGTTAAGTACAGTAAGTTACTAATTACAGTGGCCAGTTGTGACTAGTCACTTACCCTACTTTTCGTACCCCAAGCATTACCCTTACTGACTACATTAGTATCTAAATCTAACAGCACACATAAACCACATTACACGCGCACAAAACTCTGATTGTCATTAAGAAAAATACCTGATGGCACGCAGCTACTCAGATGGCATTCATCCCCTTTCTATCCCATTTCTCAGTTTAAGTTTTAGGTTTATTTTGAAAATTTACCCATTTTACTTAAACTTTTACTCTGATACCAACTTGTAAGGCCCCACTCCCGGGCGCCTTACGGTTGGTGGTTCATCGCACGTAAAACATACTTAATGTATATATTCATGAAATAACGCAGCGGAATTAATAAAATATACATTCTCATTCATTCATAAAAGTCATTACATCATTGACATAATTACAAAATACAGCTTTCTCTGCATTGCCTATCTTCGCTATGATCGCTACTGAAGCATATGAAACCTTTGATTACATAAGTAATCTCGTCATATGAATCCTTCGCAATCATAGGGTCATACAGCGACCTCTAGAGAAGATATTAAGTTCAAAATATAAAAATTTTATTTTTATACTAAAGAATATTCCTTAGGTAATTCCGTACGTCGGAACCCTTACGGAACACTCTTGACACTCTCATGCAACATATTTCGTTGCATGTGCTATGCACATGCACTTCCAGTGCGTGGCAGCATATTCAAAATTAAAGAAGATTTCTTAAGTAATCCCTTTTATGGAATCCTCAAGAAATCTCGTAATGGCATGCAACGTGATGAGTTGCGTGCGTTATGGGCCCACAACGCATGACATTGCAGCATTATCAAATGGAGAATGTCATCCCAAAAGAGCTGAGTAGCCGCCTCGTGCCATCCCCAGCAACGCTACCTGCCAACTGGAAACACATAAAAATTCAGCGTTGCTGAGTGAGTTCTAGTTTTATAATAAACATACTTTGTTCATATTAAAACCGTTCATCCTTTACACGTGATCACACATCGTACATACATGTAGATAATATCTTTATGATCTCATTCGTTCATTCGTTCGTTCGTCATACATCGTTATCTTTCACTTCTCGTTTAGGTCCTGTCAGGCTTTACCCACTTCATGGCACGCAGCCATAATTACTGTGGTCGAATGACAAGGACTCCGTTACATCATTTTCTTGCACATTGATATCTTTTGTACCACTACCATCTGCTATACCCCGAACGTTATTAGCTACCGGGCCGAAGTCATTAAATGAACAGCAAAACGTATGCCACGGTACTAGAGGTAAGCGGTAGAGATACCATACATATGGTCAATCACTAAGAAGGACCCGTTAAACTTATCCAATGTTTGCAAGACATTTTTCGTTCATTCGTTCGTTCATTAATGCATGTATTCATCATCTTTTAATCATTCGTTCATTCATTAATACATGCATTCATCATCATGTTCCTCTTTCGTTATCTTTCATTTTACGTTACATCTTTTCTTGCACATTGGATATCTTTTGTACCACTACCATCTGCTATACCCTGAACGTTATTCGCTACCGGGCCGAAGTCATTAAATGAACAGCAAAACGTATGCCACGGTACTAGAGGTAAGCGGTAGGGATACCATACATATGGTCAATCACTAAGAAGGACCCGTTAAACTTATCCAATGTTTGCAAGTCATCTTTCATTACTTCGTTCGTTAATGCATGTATTCATCATCTTCTAATCATTCGTTCATTCATTAATACATGCATTCGTCATCGTGTTCCCCTTTCATTATCTTTCACTTTACGTTACATAATACTCCGTTCGTTCGTTCATTAATACGTAAAGCCATAGAAAGATATTCATACATTATCATCAAGAACACACACATCATACATACATCATCATACATAGCATCATACGTACATCGTCATACATAACATCATACATGCATCATCATACATCATCATACATAACCTCGTACGTACATAGCCTACATCATCAATCATCACTAGGCACTTACTCCCGTATCCTTCCCGAATACGGGACTTACTATGCGTCATCTTGGTGCAGTAGCACTAACTGTCCCTCCAAGACCGTGGGGACTCATACTAGGACCTTATATACGTGCCGAGTCCACAACCATACCTTAGACGTATAACACAACACTATACCCAAATGGGTCATACATACATACGTCAGTAAACAAGTTTATATGTGTTCCAGCCCCAAAATCATTTAAATCAGTAAATGAGGGGTCCTAGAACTCACCTGTGCTTGACAAGCAGCTTCTCAATCAAGCCTTAAAGCCGCGGGTCACACTACACTGCCTGCAGATAAGTTAACACTCAAAAGAGTTAATTTCTGCCTAATTTTGCTACTAAGTTCGCAGGTAGTTTCGCCCGTAATTTCGCCAGCAGTTTCGCTGGGCAAATCAGCAGTTTCGCTGCTAGTTTCGCCGGGCAGCATTCTGCCAGTTTCGCTGGACAGATTCGCTACCTCAAGCGCCCAACTTTCGTTGGAATTCCCTAGTTTCGCAATATCTAAGGTCAACTTGGGCATTGGCATAGTCATCAGCGAAACTATAGTTTCGCTCAGGCGAATATGTAGTTTCGCTGCAGCGAAACTGTAACTTCGCTGTAAATCCTTCCAGTTTCGCTGGACGAACTTACAGTTTCGCTGGTCGAGACCTTAAATTCGCAAAACGAGCTGAAATTTACGAATCAGCTCGTTTTAGCCCAAAAATCCAGTCCTTTCCACCCAAACCCTTGGATTATCATCCAGGAAGCTATATCTAAGCTCATTACACGTTTCTTACCCTAAAACGTGTGTTTTGGGGTGATTTTTGCCACTTTAAAACCTCAAAAACCCACACTCGGGTTTTTCACCAAATGTAGCAATTTAGATACGTTTCTTACCTTGATTCTTGTAGTTTAGGAGTCCACAAACACCAGCCTTCGATTCTTGACCACCCGAGCTTCAATCCGGCACTTTCTCTCTCTACACTTTCTCTCTCTACACTTTCTCTCTCTAGAATGGGCGTTTGAGTGAAAATGAGAGTTGCTCAGCTGATCCATCTATTTATATGCCAGGCGTTCCCGGGACCCCAAACTCGTTAAACTCGTGACCCGGAGGGTTAACTCGGTGTAATACCCGCAACCATTTATATTTATTAAATGGTTTTTCATCCGAGCCCATCACTATTACTTGACTCGATTAGAAAATTTTCCGAGTGTTACAACTTTGATACCAGCTGGACACCTTTAACCTTACATCTATACTACAAGATTCTAGGTGAGGTCTTTCAGACATTTTGCCTGAGAGTTGGTAGTCAGGACATGTCCCTGACTTACCTTTTGTCACCAACTAAAGTTGGTAACATGTATTATCATAAAAAGGTGAAGAGTAGAATAAAGTATGGTCAACAACATGGCTCTTTAGGAAGATGTCATGCTGTATCAGAGGTCTGCAGCGGACTGTCAGGGACCATAATTTTATCTGCTGGTCATCGCAATGTCTTTCGAAGAATAAAGTACTTCGGAAGAATAACTTCTTCCAAAGCCACTTTTACTTCGGAAGACTGCTTCTTCCGAGGCTTGGAGTCTTCTTGTCTTCGGAAGCTCAGACTTGTCTTCATCTCTTTCATCAGACTTTGTCTTCGGAAGCTCAGACTTTTTCTTCAGCTCTTTCATCAGACTTTGTCTTCGGAAGCTCAGACTTTGTCTTCAGCTCTTTCATCGAACTTTGTCTTCGGAAGATAGTCTTCAGCTGTTGCTTCAACTGTTGTCTTCAGTTGTTGACTTCAGCCGTTGTCTTCAGTTGTTGACTTCAGCTGTTGTCTTCAGACTCTCGGAAGATCTCTTGCTTTGCTTCGAAAGCCCTTCAATGTAGCACCAAAAATGACTATGAAGTGGTTTGGTTGCATCAGCCTCATCATGATCCAACAAATTCCCCCTTGGCTGATGCTACCAAAACTTCACTTCCCTCTTCTTCTCAAAGTTCTTAGCACCAGGGAAAGTAAGTGTTTATCAGTATCTTTATTCTTTCCTGACGTGGTGCTGAGAATCTTGTACAGATCCTTGGTAGACAAAACCTCCACTCTGTCTCCTTGGATTATATGTACCCTTTGTTGTGGCCCTCTGAAGAGAATTAGTTGATGGGAACTATAGTCATATTCCCATCTAACTATTGGTTCCAATTCAGGACCTTCCACCATCTGTAGAAAGGCTGTGCCTTTGGTGGTCGGTCTTTCCTTGTATTCCGCTCTTTTTAGCTTCAACTCTTCTTCAATCTTGGCTCTTCTACTTTGTTCAGCCAAGTGGAGACCGCTGATATGATTTCTGATGTGTGCAGCAGTCTCAGAGTTGGAGGGATTGGAGAATGGCTTCTCAGCAAGCTCAGTAAGATCAAATCTGCTGAGATGCAGGAGAGAAGTGGCATTGAGCCTGTTGGTTTCACCATTCTCCCTTTCCACAACAAAGTTGTGAGAAGGTTCATCGAACCTTCACTGGATTATAGCATTCCTAGGTCCAGGAGATTGACTAGAAATCCTGTCCTCTTTCCTTCTATCCAGTAGAGTCACCAGTCTCCTTCTTAGTCTCTTCTCCTCAGCATTGAGGGTATCGGAGTTGAGACCAAGAAGTCTTACAGCCTGGCCCAAAGTGTCTCTAGGCAACTCAAGAAATTGGCCTAGGTGAGGGAGCTTGAAGAGTTATCAACATAGGTGATGTTGATAAGGTCTTCCTCACAGGAGATGCTGCTCAAAGTGGTGCAGTTGATGAGCCTTGTCTTGAACTCCTTTATTTCCTCAAAGGAGAGATGTTAAGGAGGCTGAGGGGATGGTCTTGCTTTTTGTTGGGTAGGCTTAGGTTTAGTGGTTTTGGGTTGTGTTTTGGGTTTTAGGATGGGTAGTTTGGGTGGTTGAGGTGATGTGGTAGGTTTGGGTAGTGTTGTGGGTTCAGGGGTGAAGGTTTCATCAGTGGGTTCTGTTTTGATGGGGAATGGGGTTGGTTCTTCTGGTGTGGGTTGTGGTTTAGTGGTTGACTGTGGTTGAGTGGCTGGGATGAAGACCATTCCCTTTACCCTCCTGTACATCTCCTTCCTTTTCCCCAAACGGATATCAGCTTTAATTTCACTGACTATCCGCTGGAGTGTCCTTTCGGACATAGGTCCCACCTGCCTACCAGAGAAGCCATGAGCCCGAAGATAGTCTTTCATCCAGGCTTTGTCATTTGACTTCTTGGCGGCAGTGACCCCCTTCTCTTCTTCCTTCCTCTTCTTCTCCCTCAACTTCTCCCTAGCAACTCTCTTCCTTTCCTTCTCCATTTGATCCTGCTCTTTGTTGTGGAGCAGCAGGATCATGTCATCATCATGAGGAGACAGTTCAGGATGACTGAAGCCTCTTGAGAGTAGGAATTTAATCCTGTCCTCTCTCAGCTTCAGGGCTGCTTCTCTTCTTTCTTCTTCTTCCCTCTCCAAGGTCAACCTGGCTTGTTCTTCTGCTTTAGCCTGGTTGACCTCTCCAAAGACACCAACTCCTCTAATGGTAGCAGGAGTACTTCCTCATTGACAGCTCCTAGGCTGATGAGCTGGTCAATGAGTGTTGTCCTTCTTTTGGTTGATCTCTTCCTGATTGGTTGCAGCTGCCTTAGAACTAGCAGCTAGCAGCTTTTCAGTAGGAAACCTACCTTTCTTTTGAGTTTCTCAATCCTCTCCTCCTCTGAAGTTCTCCGCAGTCAGCTTTCTTTTTCCTTTGTCTTTGGCAGTGCTTGACTGTGGTGGTTCTTGGATGGAGGGTTGTGATTGAGAGAGAGGTTCAGCTGGTGTTTGGGTTGGAGGAATGTCAGAAATGTCCTCTCTGCTCACCTCAGATGCTATTTCAGCAATAACATCTGTGATGGTCAGTTCCTCGGACATCTGGAATAAGCCTTCCGCAGCTTCTATTTCGGCCTCGGAAGACTTTTCTTGTTCTTCCGAGGCTTCCATGTCAGCTTCGGAAGCTTCAGCTTGAGCTTCGGAAGATAAGACAGCTGCAAGTTCTGTCCCACTGTTTCAGTTGCTGGGCCATCAGTCCCCATTTCCCCTTCGAAGCTAATTCAGGTTCCATGTGGACTTAGGTTGACCAACTTCTTCCATAGTGGTAGAAGGTGCAGTCAGTCTTTGAAGCTCCTCAGCCCCAAAATATATGAGTGTGGTGTCAGGGCTGGGCTGTTCTAGGGAGGATCTCAATACAAACTTTGTAAAAGTCTGTAGAGATCTTGAAGCATCTTTGAGTCAATCTCTAGAAAAGATTGAGATGACTCAGGTAGTGTGATGAGTTGGGAAGTAAGAAATTGGGTCTGTGGTTCCTCAATTGTTTGTCTCTGAACTTTCTCCCCCTTTTTGGTAGCATCATCTTGAGAGCTAGATGAGCTAGAGGAAGAATTCAGTGAGACCTGAATTGGTACATGCCTAACAGACCTCTCCGTCTGTTTCTCAGCTAGTTTGGCCTTGAGAGTGTTAATCTCAAGTTGCTGAGTGGCAGTCCTTGATTCTAAGATCCTCACCTGTGATTCCAGGTTGGAGACCTTAGAAAGCAAGTACTGAAGTGTTAGTTGCATACTTCCCTCATCTTCATGAGAAGAATCACGGGGAGATGAGATAACATACCTAGTATGCTCAGTCTCACCACCAGATGTGGCTTCTGGCACCCTGGTTTCCTTTGCTCAGAGTCATCTCTTTCAAAGATGTCAATGGGCAAAGTTGCCGTAGACTCAGTCCTAATTATGTTACCACTGTCCTGAGGGCTCAATGAGAGACTCTGAGTAGTGGCAGCTGAGTCTACATGAGTCCCCTCCACATCAGTGGGACTCACCTCAGTAATTGGCTGCTGATGGGGGCTAGAGACAAGGGATCCCTCTTGGCTCTGTTGATCTTTCAGAGGGTGTTGTAGATCAACTTCATGGCCATGAAGAGATGTAATCTCTTCATCAGTGCGGAGTAAAAGGTCAGTGAAAGATAGGGAAGATAAACCTACTGACCGGGACCTAGATCAATGTCTACAGGCATTGAGCCTATGGTGGGGCTGTCCCTAGAAGGCTGCACAGGGGAGTGTAGAGACTCACCCTGTGGGCTTAAGGCTTGGGGTTCGGACTCTTGGGTTTGAGACTGAGGAGGCTCAAAACCCACATTGAGGTCGAATGTGAAGGATGGTGTGACCTCGGACTGAGTGGGAGCCCATGATTCCACTCTAGCCCTTTTGGTTTGAACTGAAGGAGCTTGTTCAATCAGAGTAGATTGAACAAGGGTTCGTTTGGGTCGTCTCTGGTATGTAGCTTTGATGGGTAAAGAAGATTTTGGCATTGTGGTGAAGGTTGCTGGTGTGGGTTCATCACCTGTGGGGATAATAGGAATGTCACCAGGAGCTATGCGCTCAGTCATCTCTGGAGGTAATTGAGTGTACCTTCCAGTGAAGTTGATGGAAACCTTCTTCAGTATTTTGAAGATGGTAGGCCTCATTTGTGGAACGGTAAGAGCAGCTGCGCCGACAAGCTTGCTTGGTTCCAGCTCACAGTTGATTATGTGTTGAATAAATCTGGGATACATGAAGAATGTATCCCTGCTCAGATTGCTGATAAGGTTGGTCAACACAAATCGTGAGTAGTTGAATCGGAGACCTCTCACCAACCCATGAACTAGGCATCCTAGTTCATATGGGATTTGATCCCACCCCCTGATTTGTTGGAGAGGCAGTGCAGGATAATGTGCAGCAGGAAACTTCCAATGGTAAGAGAAGTTAAACTTGTAGACGGTAGACCTGCTTACATCCCCTCCATATCCCATGAGGATATAGGTGCCTTCCAAGTCTTCTTTGGGGAACTCAGTAGGAGCCCCATCATCATGGAGCTCGAGATGCTCCCTGATGAGCTATTCAGTGATGACCAACTCTGGCCACAAATGTGGGTTCTCAGGACTCGAACCCCATTCAAACTGCAGTTTGACCGTTGCTCCAGAATTCGGACATATGGTTGGAGTATACGGTGGGGTTAACTGTAAGTGCAGTGAGGTATGTGGATTCGGTAAGAAAGGTGATGATTGGGTGAAGTCGGCATCCCTTGACGAATCAAGTAATGCGACTTGGTTGTGCTGAGGGGTTAGCGCCATTTAAGAAAAGGTAAGCTTGAAATTTGGGTGAAATTGCAGGTTTGACAGTGAAGGAAATAGTTAGGTCAGTAAATTGGTAAAAGAAGATGAAATTGATCAGTCAAGATTATTAAAAAGGGATGAATTGTGGTAGTAGCGGCAATAGGGTAACGTTTGGGGTTACTGTGGGTGGTATGGTGGTTTACGGCGGAGAAATGATAGTGGCGGCAAAGGATATTTTAAATAATCTGACCATCATGGACAAAATTTTACTTTTACAGAGTGGGGCCCAAAAGATATTCGTTGCATATAAAAACCTTTACTTCCGAATGTAAAACAATTCCGAAGGTAATTGTCTTCCGAAGTCAATTTCTCTTCCGAAGCAAGGCATTGCTTCCGAAGGTAAAATGGTCCTTTAAAGATTTTCTCTTCCAAAGCAAAACATTGCTTCCGAAGGTAACATTATCTTCCGAATGGAGAGTTTTATAAGCTTCTGAAGTAGATCTGATGTAAAATCAATCGCTTCTTCCGAGACCAAAAACTCTTCGAGAAGACAATTTTATTTAGGAATTTTGGCTTCGGAAGATATTCAAGAATATTTCCGAGAGTTAATTCCTCTTCGGAAGGAATTTACACTTAGAATAATTTAAAGATCTTTTTGTAACAGGGCTTAGATTGTATTAACCAAGACATTACACATTTAAAAAGCTTTCAAAGAGGTAGTTAATCAAA
>JABSNV010000220.1:0-79965 GCA_024085815.1 Flaveria linearis
TGGTCATGGTTATGGTCATGGTTATGGTCATGGTTATGGTCATGGTTATGGTCATGGTTATGGTCATGGTTATGGTCATGGTTATGGTCATGGTTATGGTCATGGTTATGGTCATGGTTATGGTCATGGTTTGGTCATGGTTATGGTCATGGTTATGGTCAGTGTATGGTCATGGTTATGGTCATGGTTATGGTCATGGTTATGGTCATGGTTATGGTCATGGTTATGGTCATGGTTATGGTCATGGTTATGGTCATGGTTGGTCATGGTCATGGTCATGGTCATGGTCATGGTCATGGTCATGGTCATGGTCATGGTCATGGTCATGGTCATGGTCATGGTCATGGTCATGGTCATGGTCATGGTCATGGTCATGGTCATGGTCATGGTCATGGTCATGGTCATGGTCATGGTGATGGTCATGGTGATGGTCATGGTGATGGTCATGGTGATGGTCATGGTGATGGTCATGGTGATGGTCATGGTGATGGTCATGGTGATGGTCATGGTGATGGTCATGGTGATGGTCATGGTGATGGTCATGGTGATGGTCATGGTGATGGTCATGGTGATGGTCATGGTGATGGTCATGGTGATGGTCGGTGATGGTCATGGTGATGGTCATGGTGATGGTCATGGTGATGGTCATGGTGATGGTCATGGGTGATGGTCATGGTGATGGTCATGGTGATGGTCATGGTGATGGTCATGGTGATGGTCATGGTGATGGTCATGGTGATGGTCATGGTGATGGTCATGGTGATGGTCATGGTGATGGTCATGGTGATGGTCATGGTGATGGTCATGGTGATGGTCATGGTGATGGTCATGGTGATGGTCATGGTGATGGTCATGGTGATGGTCATGGTGATGGTCATGGTGATGGTCATGGTGATGGTCATGGTGATGGTCATGGTGATGGTCATGGTGATGGTCATGGTGATGGCATGGTGATGGTCATGGTGATGGTCATGGTGATGGTCATGGTGATGGTCATGGTGATGGTCATGGTGATGGTCATGGTGATGGTCATGGTGATGGTCATGGTGATGGGATGGTCATGGTGATGGTCATGGTGATGGTCATGGTGATGGTCATGGTGATGGTCATGGTGATGGTCATGGTGATGGTCATGGTGATGGTCATGGTGATGGTCATGGTGATGGTCATGGTGATGGTCATGGTGATGGTCATGGTGATGGTCATGGTGATGGTCATGGTGATGGTCATGGTGATGGTCATGGTGATGGTCATGGTGATGGTCATGTGATGGTCATGGTGATGGTCATGGTGATGGTCATGGTGATGGTCATGGTGATGGTCATGGTGATGGTCATGGTGATGGTCATGGTGATGGTCATGGTGATGGTCATGGTGATGGTCATGGTGATGGTCATGGTGATGTCATGGTGATCGTCATGGTGATGGTCATGGTGATGGTCATGGTGATGGTCATGGTGATGGTCATGGTGATGGTCATGGTGATGGTCATGGTGATGGTCATGGTGATGGTCATGGTGATGGTCATGGTGATGGTCATGGTGATGGTCATGGTGATGGTCATGGTGATGGTCATGGTGATGGTCATGGTGATGGTCATGGTGATGGTCATGGTGATGGTCATGGTGATGGTCATGGTGATGGTCATGGTGATGGTCATGGTATGGTCAGGTATGGTCATGGTTATGGTCATGGTTATGGTCATGGTTATGGTCATGGTTATGGTCATGGTTATGGTCAGGGTATGGTCATGATTATGATTATGATTATGATTAGATTATGATTATGATATGATTTGATTATGATTATGATTATGATTATGATTATGATTATGATTATGATTATGATATGATTATGATTATGATTATGATTATGATTATGATTATGATTATGATTATGATTATGATTATGATTATGATTATGATTATGATTATGATTATGATTATGATTATGATTATGATTATGATTATGATTATGATTATGATTATGATTATGATTATGATTATGATTATGATTATGATTATGATTATGATATGATTATGATTATGATTATGATATGATTATGATTATGATTATGATTATGATTATGATTATGATTATGATATGATTATGATTATGATATGATTA
Source organism: Flaveria linearis (assembly GCA_024085815.1). Taxonomy (NCBI): domain Eukaryota; kingdom Viridiplantae; phylum Streptophyta; class Magnoliopsida; order Asterales; family Asteraceae; genus Flaveria; species Flaveria linearis. The sequence goes on from JABSNV010000220.1 coordinate 2,128, forward strand.
TGATTATGATTATGATTATGATTATGATTATGATTATGATTATGATTATGATTATGATTATGATTATGATTATGATTATGATTATGATATGACTATGATAGATTATGATTATGATAGATGATTATGATATGATTATGACTATGACTATGATATGATTATGATTATGATTATGATTATGACTATGACTATGACTATGACTAGATTATATGACTATGACTATGACTATGACTATGATAGACTATGACTATGACTAGACTATGATATGACTATGACTATGATATGACTATGACTATGACTATGACTATGACTATGACTATGACTATGACTATGACTATGACTATGACTATGACTATGACTATGACTATGACTAGACTATGACTATGACTATGACTATGACTTGACTATGACTATGACTATGACTATGACTATGACTATGACTATGACTATGACTATGACTATGACTATGACTATGACTATGATACTATGACTATGATATGTATGATTATGACATGACTATGACTATGACTATGACTATGACTATGACTATGACTATGATGATAGATATGACTATGACTATGATTATGACTATGACTAGATATGATTATGATTATGATTATGATTATGATTATGATTATGATTATGATTATGATTATGATTATGATTATGATTATGATTATGATATGATTATGATTATGATTATGATTATGATTATGATTATGATTATGATTATGATTATGATTATGATTATGATTATGATTATGATTATGATATGATTAGATTATGATTATGATTATGATTATGATATGATTATGATTATGATTATGATTATGATTATGGTGATTATGATTATGATTATGATTATGATTGATATGATTATGATTATGATTATGATTATGATTATGATTATGATTATGATTATGATTATGATTATGATTATGATTATGATTATGATTATGATTATGATTATGATATGATTATGATTATGATTATGATTATGATTATGATTATGATTATGATTATGATTATGATTATGATTATGATTATGATTATGATTATGATTATGATTATGATTATGATTATGATTATGATTATGATTATGATTATGATTATGATATGATTATGATTGAGATTATGATATGATTATGATTATGATTATGATTATGATTATGATTATGATTATGATTATGATTATGATTATGATTATGATTATGATTATGATTATGATATGATAGATTATGATTATGATTATGATTATGATTATGATTATGATTATGATATGATTATGATTATGATTATGATTATGATTATGATTATGATTATGATTATGATTATGATTATGATTATGATTATGATATGATTATGATTATGATATGATTATGATTATGATTATGATTATGATTATGATTATGATTATGATTATGATTTGATTATGATTATGATTATGATTATGATTATGATTATGATTAGATTATGATTATGATTATGATTATGATTATGATTATGATTATGATTATGATTATGATATGATTATGACTATGACTATGACTATGACTATGACTATGACTATGACTATGACTATGACTATGACTATGACTATGACTATGACTATGACTATGACTATGACTATGACTATGACTATGACTATGACTATGAATGACTATGACTATGACTATGACTATGACTATGACTATGACTATGACTATGACTATGACTATGACTATGACTATGACTATGCTATGACTATGACTAGGACTATGACTATGACTATGACTATGACTATGACTATGACTATGGGGACTATGACTATGACTATGACTATGACTATGACTATGACTATGACTATGACTATGACTATGACTATGACTATGACTATGACTATGACTATGACTATGACTATGACTATGACTATGACTATGACTATGACTATGACTATGACTATGACTATGACTATGACTATGACTATGACTATGACTATGACTATGACTATGACTATGACTATGACTATGACTAGACTATGACTATGACTATGACTATGACTATGACTATGACTATGACTATGACTATGACTATGACTATGACTATGACTAGACTATGACTATGACTATGACTATGACTATGACTATGACTATGACTATGACTATGACTATGACTATGTGACTATGAATGACTATGACTATGACTATGACTATGACTATGACTAGACTATGACTATGACTATGACTATGACTATGACTATGACTATGACTATGACTATGACTATGACTATGACTATGACTATGACTATGACTAGACTATGACTATGACTATGACTATGACTATGACTATGACTATGACTATGACTATGACTATGACTATGACTATGACTATGACTATACTATGACTATGACTATGACTATGACTAGACTATGACTATGACTATGACTATGACTATGACTATGACTATGACTATGACTATGACTATGACTATGACTATGACTATGACTAGACTATGACTATGACTATGACTATGACTATGACTAGGACTATGACTATGACTATGACTATGACTATGACTATGACTATGACTATGACTATGACTATGACTATGACTATGACTGGACTATGACTATGACTATGACTATGACTATGACTATGACTATGACTATGACTATGACTATGACTATGACTAGACTATGACTATGACTATGACTATGACTATGACTATGACTATGACTATGACTATGACTATGACTATGACTATGACTATGACTATGACTATGACTATGACTATGACTATGACTAGACTATGACTATGTAGACTATGACTATGACTATGACTATGACTATGACTATGACTATGACTATGACTATGACTATGACTATGACTATGACTATGACTATGACTATGACTATGACTATGACTATGACATAGACTATGACTATGACTATGACTATGACTATGACTATGACTATGACTAGACTATGACTATGACTATGACTAGACTATGACTATGACTATGACTATGACTATGACTATGACTATGACTATGACTATGACTATGACTATGACTATGACTATGACTATGACTATGACTATGACTATGACTATGACTATGACTATGACTATGACTATGACTATGACTATGACTATGACTATGACTATGACTATGACTATGACTATGACTATGACTATGACTATGACTATGACTATGACTATGACTATGACTATGACTATGACTATGACTATGACTATGACTATGACTATGACTATTATATGACTATGACTATGACTATGACTATGACTATGACTATGACTATGACTATGACTATGACTATGACTATGACTATGACTATGACTATGACTATGACTGACTATGACTATGACTATGACTATGACTATGACTATGACTATGACTATGACTATGACTATGACTATGACTATGACTATGACTATGACTATGACTATGACTATGACTATGACTATGACTATGACTATGACTATGACTATGACTATGACTATGACTATGACTATGACTATGACTATGACTATGACTATGACTATGAATGACTATGACTATGACTATGACTGACTATGACTATGACTATGACTATGACTATGACTATGACTATGACTATGACTATGACTATGACTATGACTATGACTATGACTATGACTATGACTATGACTATGACTATGACTATGACTATGACTATGACTATGACTAGACTATGACTATGACTATGACTATGACTATGACTATGACTGACTATGACTGGACTATGACTGACTATGACTATGACTGACTATGACTATGACTATGACTATGACTATGACTAGACTATGACTATGACTATGACTATGACTATGACTATGACTATGACTATGATGACTATGACTATGACTATGACTATGACTATGACTATGACTATGACTAGACTATGACTATGGATGCTATGACTATGACTATGACTATGACTATGACTATGACTATGACTATGACTATGACTATGACTATGACTATGACTATGACTATGACTATGACTATGACTATGACTATGACTATGACTATGACTATGACTATGACTATGACTATGACTATGACTAGGACTATGACTATGACTATGACTATGACTATGACTATGACTATGACTATGACTATGACTATGACTATGACTATGACTATGACTATGACTATGACTATGACTATGACTATGACTATGACTATGACTATGATATGACTATGACTATGACTATGACTATGACTATGACTATGACTATGACTGACTATGACTATGACTATGACTATGACTATGACTATGACTTGACTATGACTATGACTATGACTATGACTATGACTATGACTATGACTATGACTATGACTATGACTTGACTATGACTATGACTATGACTATGACTATGACTATGACTATGACTATGACTATGACTATGACTATGACTATGACTATGACTATGACTAGACTATGACTATGACTATGACTATGACTATGACTATGACTATGACTATGACTATGACTATGACTATGACTATGACTATGACTATGACTATGACTATGACTATGACTATGACTATGACTATGACTATGACTATGACTATGACTATGACTATGACTATGACTATGACTATGACTATGACTATGACTATGACTATGACTATGACTATGACTATGACTATGACTATGACTATGACTATGACTATGACTATGACTAGACTATGACTATGACTATGACTATGACTATGACTTGACTATGACTATGACTATGACTATGACTATGACTATGACTATGACTATGACTATGACTATGACTATGACTATGACTATGACTATGACTATGACTATGACTATGACTATGACTATGACTATGACTATGACTATGACTATGACTATGACTATGACTATGACTATGACTATGACTATGACTATGACTATGACTATGACTATGACTATGACTATGACTATGACTATGACTATGACTATGACTATGACTATGACTATGACTATGACTATGACTATGACTATGACTATGACTATGACTATGACTATGACTATGACTATGACTATGACTATGACTATGACTATGACTATGACTATGACTATGACTATGACTATGACTATGACTATGACTATGACTATGACTATGACTATGACTATGACTATGACTATGACTATGACTATGACTATGACTATGACTATGACTATGACTATGACTATGACTATGACTATGACTATGACTATGACTATGACTATGACTATGACTATGACTATGACTATGACTATGACTATGACTATGACTATGACTAGGACTATGACTATGACTATGACTATGACTATGACTATGACTATGACTATGACTATGACTATGACTATGACTATGACTATGACTATGACTATGACTATGACTATGACTATGACTATGACTATGACTATGACTATGACTATGACTATGACTATGACTATGACTATGACTATGACTATGACTATGACTATGACTATGACTATGACTATGACTATGACTATGACTATGACTATGACTATGACTATGACTATGACTATGACTATGACTATGACTATGACTATGACTATGACTATGACTATGACTATGACTATGACTATGACTATGACTATGACTATGACTATGACTATGACTATGACTATGACTATGACTATGACTATGACTATGACTATGACTATGACTATGACTATGACTATGACTATGACTATGACTATGACTATGACTATGACTATGACTATGACTATGACTATGACTATGACTATGACTATGACTATGACTATGACTATGACTATGACTATGACTATGACTATGACTATGACTATGACTATGACTATGACTATGACTATGACTATGACTATGACTATGACTATGACTATGACTATGACTATGACTATGACTATGACTATGACTATGACTATGACTATGACTATGACTGACTATGACTATGACTATGACTATGACTATGACTATGACTATGACTATGACTATGACTATGACTATGACTATGACTATGACTATGACTATGACTATGACTATGACTATGACTATGACTATGACTATGACTATGACTATGACTATGACTATGACTATGACTATGACTATGACTATGACTATGACTATGACTATGACTATGACTATGACTATGACTATGACTATGACTATGACTATGACTATGACTATGACTATGACTATGACTATGACTATGACTATGACTATGACTATGACTATGACTATGACTATGACTATGACTATGACTATGACTATGACTATGACTATGACTATGACTATGACTATGACTATGACTATGACTATGACTATGACTATGACTATGACTATGACTATGACTATGACTATGACTATGACTATGACTATGACTATGACTATGACTATGACTATGACTATGACTATGACTATGACTATGACTATGACTATGACTATGACTATGACTATGACTATGACTATGACTATGACTATGACTATGACTATGACTATGACTATGACTATGACTATGACTATGACTATGACTATGACTATGACTATGACTATGACTATGACTATGACTATGACTATGACTATGACTATGACTATGACTATGACTATGACTATGACTATGACTATGACTATGACTATGACTATGACTATGACTATGACTATGACTATGACTATGACTATGACTATGACTATGACTATGACTATGACTATGACTATGACTATGACTATGACTATGACTATGACTATGACTATGACTATGACTATGACTATGACTATGACTATGACTATGACTATGACTATGACTATGACTATGACTATGACTATGACTATGACTATGACTATGACTATGACTATGACTATGACTATGACTATGACTATGACTATGACTATGACTATGACTATGACTATGACTATGACTATGACTATGACTATGACTATGACTATGACTATGACTATGACTATGACTATGACTATGACTATGACTATGACTATGACTATGACTATGACTATGACTATGACTATGACTATGACTATGACTATGACTATGACTATGACTATGACTATGACTATGACTATGACTATGACTATGACTATGACTATGACTATGACTATGACTATGACTATGACTATGATGACTATGACTATGACTATGACTATGACTATGACTATGACTATGACTATGACTATGACTATGACTATGACTATGACTATGACTATGACTATGACTATGACTATGACTATGACTATGACTATGACTATGACTATGACTATGACTATGACTATGACTATGACTATGACTATGACTATGACTATGACTATGACTATGACTATGACTATGACTATGACTATGACTATGACTATGACTATGACTATGACTATGACTATGACTATGACTATGACTATGACTATGACTATGACTATGACTATGACTATGACTATGACTATGACTATGACTATGACTATGACTATGACTATGACTATGACTATGACTATGACTATGACTATGACTATGACTATGACTATGACTATGACTATGACTATGACTATGACTATGACTATGACTATGACTATGACTATGACTATGACTATGACTATGACTATGACTATGACTATGACTATGACTATGACTATGACTATGACTATGACTATGACTATGACTATGACTATGACTATGACTATGACTATGACTATGACTATGACTATGACTATGACTATGACTATGACTATGACTATGACTATGACTATGACTATGACTATGACTATGACTATGACTATGACTATGACTATGACTATGACTATGACTATGACTATGACTATGACTATGACTATGACTATGACTATGACTATGACTATGACTATGACTATGACTATGACTATGACTATGACTATGACTATGACTATGACTATGACTATGACTATGACTATGACTATGACTATGACTATGACTATGACTATGACTATGACTATGACTATGACTATGACTATGACTATGACTATGACTATGACTATGACTATGACTATGACTATGACTATGACTATGACTATGACTATGACTATGACTATGACTATGACTATGACTATGACTATGACTATGACTATGACTATGACTATGACTATGACTATGACTATGACTATGACTATGACTATGACTATGACTATGACTATGACTATGACTATGACTATGACTATGACTATGACTATGACTATGACTATGACTATGACTATGACTATGACTATGACTATGACTATGACTATGACTATGACTATGACTATGACTATGACTATGACTATGACTATGACTATGACTATGACTATGACTATGACTATGACTATGACTATGACTATGACTATGACTATGACTATGACTATGACTATGACTATGACTATGACTATGACTATGACTATGACTATGACTATGACTATGACTATGACTATGACTATGACTATGACTATGACTATGACTATGACTATGACTATGACTATGACTATGACTATGACTATGACTATGACTATGACTATGACTATGACTATGACTATGACTATGACTATGACTATGACTATGACTATGACTATGACTATGACTATGACTATGACTATGACTATGACTATGACTATGACTATGACTATGACTATGACTATGACTATGACTATGACTATGACTATGACTATGACTATGACTATGACTATGACTATGACTATGACTATGACTATGACTATGACTATGACTATGACTATGACTATGACTATGACTATGACTATGACTATGACTATGACTATGACTATGACTATGACTATGACTATGACTATGACTATGACTATGACTATGACTATGACTATGACTATGACTATGACTATGACTATGACTATGACTATGACTATGACTATGACTATGACTATGACTATGACTATGACTATGACTATGACTATGACTATGACTATGACTATGACTATGACTATGACTATGACTATGACTATGACTATGACTATGACTATGACTATGACTATGACTATGACTATGACTATGACTATGACTATGACTATGACTATGACTATGACTATGACTATGACTATGACTATGACTATGACTATGACTATGACTATGACTATGACTATGACTATGACTATGACTATGACTATGACTATGACTATGACTATGACTATGACTATGACTATGACTATGACTATGACTATGACTATGACTATGACTATGACTATGACTATGACTATGACTATGACTATGACTATGACTATGACTATGACTATGACTATGACTATGACTATGACTATGACTATGACTATGACTATGACTATGACTATGACTATGACTATGACTATGACTATGACTATGACTATGACTATGACTATGACTATGACTATGACTATGACTATGACTATGACTATGACTATGACTATGACTATGACTATGACTATGACTATGACTATGACTATGACTATGACTATGACTATGACTATGACTATGACTATGACTATGACTATGACTATGACTATGACTATGACTATGACTATGACTATGACTATGACTATGACTATGACTATGACTATGACTATGACTATGACTATGACTATGACTATGACTATGACTATGACTATGACTATGACTATGACTATGACTATGACTATGACTATGACTATGACTATGACTATGACTATGACTATGACTATGACTATGACTATGACTATGACTATGACTATGACTATGACTATGACTATGACTATGACTATGACTATGACTATGACTATGACTATGACTATGACTATGACTATGACTATGACTATGACTATGACTATGACTATGACTATGACTATGACTATGACTATGACTATGACTATGACTATGACTATGACTATGACTATGACTATGACTATGACTATGACTATGACTATGACTATGACTATGACTATGACTATGACTATGACTATGACTATGACTATGACTATGACTATGACTATGACTATGACTATGACTATGACTATGACTATGACTATGACTATGACTATGACTATGACTATGACTATGACTATGACTATGACTATGACTATGACTATGACTATGACTATGACTATGACTATGACTATGACTATGACTATGACTATGACTATGACTATGACTATGACTATGACTATGACTATGACTATGACTATGACTATGACTATGACTATGACTATGACTATGACTATGACTATGACTATGACTATGACTATGACTATGACTATGACTATGACTATGACTATGACTATGACTATGACTATGACTATGACTATGACTATGACTATGACTATGACTATGACTATGACTATGACTATGACTATGACTATGACTATGACTATGACTATGACTATGACTATGACTATGACTATGACTATGACTATGACTATGACTATGACTATGACTATGACTATGACTATGACTATGACTATGACTAGACTATGACTATGACTATGACTATGATGACTATGACTATGACTATGACTATGACTATGACTATGACTATGACTATGACTATGACTATGACTATGACTATGACTATGACTATGACTATGACTATGACTATGACTATGACTATGACTATGACTATGACTATGACTATGACTATGACTATGACTATGACTATGACTATGACTATGACTATGACTATGACTATGACTATGACTATGACTATGACTATGACTATGACTATGACTATGACTATGACTATGACTATGACTATGACTATGACTATGACTATGACTATGACTATGACTATGACTATGACTATGACTATGACTATGACTATGACTATGACTATGACTATGACTATGACTATGACTATGACTATGACTATGACTATGACTATGACTATGACTATGACTATGACTATGACTATGACTATGACTATGACTATGACTATGACTATGACTATGACTATGACTATGACTATGACTATGACTATGACTATGACTATGACTATGACTATGACTATGACTATGACTATGACTATGACTATGACTATGACTATGACTATGACTATGACTATGACTATGACTATGACTATGACTATGACTATGACTATGACTATGACTATGACTATGACTATGACTATGACTATGACTATGACTATGACTATGACTATGACTATGACTATGACTATGACTATGACTATGACTATGACTATGACTATGACTATGACTATGACTATGACTATGACTATGACTATGACTATGACTATGACTATGACTATGACTATGACTATGACTATGACTATGACTATGACTATGACTATGACTATGACTATGACTATGACTATGACTATGACTATGACTATGACTATGACTATGACTATGACTATGACTATGACTATGACTATGACTATGACTATGACTATGACTATGACTATGACTATGACTATGACTATGACTATGACTATGACTATGACTATGACTATGACTATGACTATGACTATGACTATGACTATGACTATGACTATGACTATGACTATGACTATGACTATGACTATGACTATGACTATGACTATGACTATGACTATGACTATGACTATGACTATGACTATGACTATGACTATGACTATGACTATGACTATGACTATGACTATGACTATGACTATGACTATGACTATGACTATGACTATGACTATGACTATGACTATGACTATGACTATGACTATGACTATGACTATGACTATGACTATGACTATGACTATGACTATGACTATGACTATGACTATGACTATGACTATGACTATGACTATGACTATGACTATGACTATGACTATGACTATGACTATGACTATGACTATGACTATGACTATGACTATGACTATGACTATGACTATGACTATGACTATGACTATGACTATGACTATGACTATGACTATGACTATGACTATGACTATGACTATGACTATGACTATGACTATGACTATGACTATGACTATGACTATGACTATGACTATGACTATGACTATGACTATGACTATGACTATGACTATGACTATGACTATGACTATGACTATGACTATGACTATGACTATGACTATGACTATGACTATGACTATGACTATGACTATGACTATGACTATGACTATGACTATGACTATGACTATGACTATGACTATGACTATGACTATGACTATGACTATGACTATGACTATGACTATGACTATGACTATGACTATGACTATGACTATGACTATGACTATGACTATGACTATGACTATGACTATGACTATGACTATGACTATGACTATGACTATGACTATGACTATGACTATGACTATGACTATGACTATGACTATGATCATGACTATGATCATGACTATGATCATGACTATGATCATGACTATGATCATGACTATGATCATGACTATGATCATGACTATGATCATGACTATGATCATGACTATGATCATGACTATGATCATGACTATGATCATGACTATGATCATGACTATGATCATGACTATGATCATGACTATGATCATGACTATGATCATGACTATGATCATGACTATGATCATGACTATGATCATGACTATGATTATTGTCACAACTCTCACGAAACCTTAACAACCCCGTTCCTTTACTTTGGGTTTATTCTTAATCTCTCGGAAACCTTAACACATCTACGTGCTGGCTAACTAAATAGTTGCTCACAACGCTTAGTTTACTCACAACGCTTAGTTTACTCACTACGTACGTTGACTCAGTGTTCCAATTTTCGGGACGAAAATTTCTTCAACAAGGGGATAATGTGACAACCCGTATTTTCAGGTTAACACCATTCACCGCCTCTACTCATTCTACGCTATTACTATAACTGATGCGCGATGAGAAATTATTATGGTAAATTGTATATTGCGTGTTTAAACGCTAAACTCACGAAGTGCAAATAAATTATAAATACTCATGAAATTATAAAATAAAATTGTTAAATTTCAAGTTGGGTGCTAAGGAGACATTCTCCAAAAGATGAGGGGTTCAAAGTAAAAAAAATATATATGTGGATCTGTGGAGTGGATCGATGGGGTGGAACTGCACATGTATGTTAGTGGGTTAGGTAACCTTCAAAAAAAATGTTAGTGGGTTAGGTAGAGATGGTGGTCTATGAAGAGGATGGCATATATATTAACATATATTATATATCTCTCCAACCCAACCCATCGATTATCCCATTCTCAAACTCCCGAAATTAACTTCCGAAACTCTAGCCCCTTCTCCCTTCGATCTCCAGCCCGACGACTCAAGCTCCATCATTGGCAGCCCCTTCCGCCTGCAATCGTGTGTGCACAAAGACGATCGCCGTCCCTACGTGACGATACTATCGACCCGATTAAGCACCGCACTCATTTTCATCTTTGGTAGATTCGATCGGCATCCTAACAGCGAACCACATCCGAATTGGTATGTTCCCTTTAATGGTTCCATGTATCCTTCATGTATATCGTCGGTTTCGGTTTCGTCTCGGTTAACATCGCACAACTCTAGCGTTGTTTCGCCGTTCCGGTTGTTGTGGTGTTCTTTTCCAATGGCTGTATGCGTGTATGTATAATTCTGTGTGCGTGTAGTATATGGCTGTATGCGTGTATGAAAATGAACATATATACATGTATGTATGACAGCCCGTAAGTATATATATACGTATCCTGTGTGTATATAAGGTATCTAAATGGTGTGTGTGTAAGTGTTTTGTGTATGTATGGCAGAGTATATGTGCTGCGTGTGTATGTATCGGTATGTATATGTGCTGCGTATGTATGTATCGGTATGTATATATTTTGCGTGTGTATGTATCGGAATGTTTCTGCGTATGTATGTTCTGCGATCTCTAGATATATATAAACATATATCTTGGTTGTGGGAGCTCCTGCTGGGCATGGATGTTGTGTGTTTAAAATTAGTATGTATGCATGCGTATGTATGGGTAACTAATAGGTATGCATGAATGTTCATATGTATATTATATGGACGCATGTGTGTATGTGTGGAAAATGTATTTATTCTATTTGAGATATTACATTTATAGTAGGAGTTAATTATCATCGAAAAAGAATTATATTAATAATGCTGTTTATATTGTTTCTAAATCCCATAATATAATAACGTAGCAATCCAATAATTATATTAATAAATACAAGGTGTTAGCAAGTTTCATGGAATTGTTATTAACAATCATTTTGCAGATAATTTATGCAAGACCTTTCATCGGCATCCTCCAATTACAGTTTCTTAACAGCTTCAGTGTTCCTAGCTTATAGTTTATGTTGATTACAACTCCAATTATAGATCCGTTATTTTTAACAAGGTGTTCATAGTTGCAATCTATAATTCAAAACGAAATTATCAACATGGTTTATTGACTGCATCAACTTTTGGCTCTGAAATTGGATTGATACTATATTGCTTTCATGTTATATTACATGGTGGCTAGATTCCATATTATAGTTTATTATATTATATGTTAGTTTATTAATACTATATGTTAATGTTACCATAAAATTATTTGTTTATCTCCTTAAATTGTATAGGTAGATCATAATACCAGCTGATCAAATATTATATATAATAATTTGTAGGTGGGGCGTATTAGGCGTATGAGAGGGAGAGTTAGTATTGGTGTGGCATTATGTGTATGTGTGTGTTTAATATTCTTATATATATAGTAACTACGTGTAGTATATATATTATTATTACAAACGTGTGAATAGAATATCTAATATGGGTATTAATATATATATAGTAGTTATGTGTGTTATATATAAATTATTATTACATACGTGTGTATAGTATATGTTCTATGATATATAAATATATATACGTGGATATATGTATATCGGTTATCCTTGCACATACAGTAATATACATGAGAATATATGAGTTTATACAGTGTTGAGGGTGCTTGTGTACGAATGGGAATTGGAAACTGGAACCGTAACCGAGACGTGAAACGCGAACCGTACAACTCTTATATTGTAATTAATAATTAATATTAATTATATATACTAAATGAAACACAGGTTAATTGGAAGCCCGATCTCTTATGTTTATATTTACTTGTTGCTCTGCACTCGAGGTGAGTTTACAGCCCCACTTTTACTTTATACTCTTTTGGGGGAGAGAAACATGCTGTTTTCATAAAAGTTACATTACATTGGATTTTTGTAACACTGCATATTCTTGATACTATGGTGTATACTTGCCCAACAAACCGTTAATATGGACTTAACGAGGTAATTGTTAGTAGTACTACTGGGATTGACATACCCCACCCGGGCTAGTCGCGCTAGCACAACGTTCGTCAAACGGGTGAACGGTTAGCCTAATTACAAGTGTTGTGGTGTGATCCACATCCGGGCCTGGTTTATTATTTGATTACATGTCAGTTCGGCCGCGCCTTCATACACATAGTGATCATTATGGACTAGCTACCCATTATATGCTTTAATTACATAATCCGGGAATTTCATTATACTTACCGGATTAATAAATCCGGGGATTTCATTATACTTATCGGATTAATAAATCCGGGGATTTCATTATACTTGACGGATTACGTAATCCGGGAAATTACATACTTGACGGATTACATAATCCGGGAATTACATACTGACGGATTACATAATCCGGGGATTACATACTTGACGGATTACATAATCCGGGATTACATACTTGACGGATTACATAATCTGGGAATTACATACTTGACGGATTACATAATCCGGGAACTTCATTACTAATAATTACTGTTTTCTGATAAACCTGTGAACTCACCAGTCTTGTACTGAGATTTTTGCATGTTTTCTCTCAGGACATTGATGTGGCACGTTTAGGAGCACAGCATCTACAGCATGTCATTCTGTATTCACCACAAACTGTTTTCAAGATTTAATTTGCATTTACTTTACATAAACTGGATTGGACACGTGTTTGTGTGTTTCAAAACTATTGTTAAATGTTTCACTGTATTCGCTTCCGCACTACTTAAAATACATTGGTCTGTTTCATTAAAATTAAGCAACTTATATGATTTGTAATTATCGAGTCGTTTGGTGTAACTGATGCTTATCTGAGATCCTGGTTTTGTCACACGCCTGACGGTAAAACCCCGTTAGCGGATTTTGAGGGTGTGACAGATTGGTATCAGAGCATTAGTTATAGCGAACTAAAATAAACTTTGCACCTCATCTGCATTGCATTTTAGACTATAGCTGGATTTGCATTGGTTACACACACATAGATTACTAAGCTATGCCTACTAAATTGGTTGCCTGGAAATTTTTGCTTTAACATATCCCTGTGAGCATATGGCTACCGGGATGGTGGCTCCAAGTTGCTGTGAGTGACGGGAGAGTTTGTGTGCATTTGACATCGCCTAAATGTTCTTCGTGATTTGTGTGACACATAGACACCTGTATTCTGGATTTCCTGGCAAAAGGCCCTCGGGCTAAGGCAAGCATATCGCATAAATCTCATTGCGAGACCTGGTATGCTTACCTGGGCATTTCTGGGATGAGTGATAAACTATGGTCAATACACAGGTCTCTAAGGCAAACGGGTCAAATTACCTTGGCGTGTCAATGATTTCCCAAACTTTACTGATCCTTACGTATACTTTGATTGATCGACCCCGATATAATACATACATATTTGGTACCTCTATCATTGATGACCACTATACTTGACAAGATATGTTAGCCTGATAGGAGAAACCGGGGTGATCATGCAAAGTAAATTACCATTACGGGTGCACACGTAATTGTAATTTGTCGTGCATGCTAAGTCCGGTGAATCTGGTCGGGTGGTAACATTGTAGTCAGTATAAGACATCATTCCTACACCTTGAGCAAGAAAGTCTCGGTCTTCATAGAACATAGCCATTAACTATCTATCAGTTCTACTTGTAGGAATGCTCACCCTTACCTTGAATTTGGACGAAATTCAAATCATGACATTTGTGTTAATCCCACGGATTCGGACTGATTCTCTAGCTTGTCTATTTCTTTAAATCCTTGAATTTCTCTTCCTTTTCATTTCAAGACAAAGGTCTATTTTCATACGACTGATAGCTTTTGATATTTGGTAATCTAAAGAATGTTTGGAAGAGGACGTGGACGCGAGAGAAGTAACGATCATGAACATTACAAGTTTTCTATTCTATACCCTAGGGTGCTAGGATCATAATTCTAGTAAGTCCTGGTTAAGGGTAACAAAACATTACTAACACCTGCTATTACTTAAGTCCTATCCTACTTAGAGCCTTCATGATATTTCCAATCATGACATTAATTAAGAGACATTCCTCCACTTAGTATTTCAGTAACTAAGGAACTGATTGAATACTTTAAGTGCATTATTGGTTATGATTACATAGCCTGTCTTACAACCTATCTATGGTATATTATTTAAGAACGTTGTGGGCATTATATCATATACTAGTACTTTGAGAAGACCCTCGATAATCACACCCTATCATTATTTGTTTGACTTATATTTTGGATAATATGGGCTTTATAAGAACTCTCTTAAGGACTTATGTTGTTAACCCAACTTTTATTCCATACGTCTGTCGATGTCGCATTTGCTATATGCACCCTTATTCACAACTTGTTGGATTGAGTCTTGAAAGACAAAAACGCCGGCTAATACGACATCAGTAGACAAGAGACGCGACATACTGTAACAATACCACTTTATCGGATTTTAGATTATTGTACATAGATTCCTTCGATTGCTCCTTGATCAAGTGAATTCCTTCTCAATCGTTTCCTTTGTACAACTCCGGTTAATTAACTCTTCGTTAATAACCATATATTTGATACTCAAATCATGGATAACACTCTGTACTTGACAAGATTATCGGGAATTAAACAATTTGACTGCTAAGAACCGATACCCCCTTCCCAGGATCGACGATCTCTTCGATCAGTTGCAGAGATCAATGTACTCCTCAAAGAACGATCTTCGATCGGGCTATCATCAATTGAGGGTTCGTGAAGATGACATACCGAAAATATTGTTTAGAACTCGATATGGACACTATGAGTTCTTGGTCATGCCGTTTGGGTTGACCAACACACCAACTGTCTTCATGGATTTGATGAATCAAGTATGCCCCGTGTTCACTACAGGGCAAGGCGCTAATCTGGTGGAACACCCAGGTTCAAGCTAAGTTCAAAGCCTTGGTGATTGAGTACTATTACCTAAGGAATAAAATGTAAAAGTTAGAATGGTAATTCTAAAATCGTGCAATAGTAGTGTTAGGTCGTGCTCTTTATACTAACAAACTCCCTGAATTGACAAAGCTGATGTCATACCTTATGACATTAGACTAAATAGAATTAGGAAGGACACTGGGAAAATCTAGTGAGTAGTAGAAAGAAGGTTGGAGTTCCGACCATTACCATAAGTGTGCCCTAAGTCGATTAGGACCCCAGGACAAGTTAGAAACAATCAGAATTAGGAAATGGCTATAGCTAGGAAGTAAAAACAGTTAAATTATGGTAATAAAGGTCATATAAATCAAGGTAATACATCACGTGGTCATACATTTACGACTGAAGCAAACCACATTCGACAAGACTAAATGTTGTTACATGTACGTACCTTATCATCAATAGTTACACATCTATTTGATACCAGGGTTGATAATAAGCTTTGATTCTTCTGAAATTATTCTTTAACTTAGCGTTAACCCTAGTTGTTTAGAAATTATTTACTCTGTTAAAATGACCAATGGTAATAATTAGAGGTTACACAAAAGTACACGAAGATCATGACCTTGACATAGACTTAATACCGTATGAATTGGTTATCGAAGAAGGAAACCAAGATAGACCATCAGGAGAAGGTGATTCGTCGAAAGCCTCTAGAATTCAATGTGGGAGATCACGTTTGACTCAAAGTCTCTCCCTGGAAATGGATTGTACGATTTGGAAAGAAAGTGTATTGCTGATGAATCATTTGTTGTTCCATTAGAAGAACTGGAAATCGATGAACAACTTCGTTTCATTGAAGAACCAGTAGAGGTTATGGATCGAGAAGTCAAAAAACTAAAGCGTAGCAAAACTCCCATTATGCGTGTTAGGTGGAACGCAAAGCGTGGACCAGAGTTTACCTGGGAACGTGAAGATCAAATGAAAAGAAGTATCCATAATTGTTCAACGATCAAATTTCCAATTCCTAAGATATAGTTGTAAGATATCTTTTCCTTCAATTTCGGGACGAAATTCCCTTCAACATGGGGATAATGTCACAACTCTCACGAAACCTTAACAACCCCGTTCCTTTACTTTGGGTTTATTCTTAATCTCTCGGAAACCTTAACACATCTACGTGCTGGCTAACTAAATAGTTGCTCACAACGCTTAGTTTACTCACAACGCTTAGTTTACTCACTACGTACGTTGACTCAGTGTTCCAATTTTCGGGACGAAAATTTCTTCAACAAGGGGATAATGTGACAACCCGTATTTTCAGGTTAACACCATTCACCGCCTCTACTCATTCTACGCTATTACTATAACTGATGCGCGATGAGAAATTATTATGGTAAATTGTATATTGCGTGTTTAAACGCTAAACTCACGAAGTGCAAATAAATTATAAATACTCATGAAATTATAAAATAAAATTGTTAAATTTCAAGTTGGGTGCTAAGGAGACATTCTCCAAAAGATGAGGGGTTCAAAGTAAAAAAATATATATGTGGATCTGTGGAGTGGATCGATGGGGTGGAACTGCACATGTATGTTAGTGGGTTAGGTAACCTTCAAAAAAAATGTTAGTGGGTTAGGTAGAGATGGTGGTCTATGAAGAGGATGGCATATATATTAACATATATTATATATCTCTCCAACCCAACCCATCGATTATCCCATTCTCAAACTCCCGAAATTAACTTCCGAAACTCTAGCCCCTTCTCCCTTCGATCTCCAGCCCGACGACTCAAGCTCCATCATTGGCAGCCCCTTCCGCCTGCAATCGTGTGTGCACAAAGACGATCGCCGTCCCTACGTGACGATACTATCGACCCGATTAAGCACCGCACTCATTTTCATCTTTGGTAGATTCGATCGGCATCCTAACAGCGAACCACATCCGAATTGGTATGTTACCTTTAATGGTTCCATGTATCCTTCATGTATATCGTCGGTTTCGGTTTCGTCTCGGTTAACATCGCACAACTCTAGCGTTGTTTCGCCGTTCCGGTTGTTGTGGTGTTCTTTTCCAATGGCTGTATGCGTGTATGTATAATTCTGTGTGCGTGTAGTATATGGCTGTATGCGTGTATGAAAATGAACATATATACATGTATGTATGACAGCCCGTAAGTATATATATACGTATCCTGTGTGTATATAAGGTATCTAAATGGTGTGTGTGTAAGTGTTTTGTGTATGTATGGCAGAGTATATGTGCTGCGTGTGTATGTATCGGTATGTATATGTGCTGCGTATGTATGTATCGGTATGTATATATTTTGCGTGTGTATGTATCGGAATGTTTCTGCGTATGTATGTTCTGCGATCTCTAGATATATATAAACATATATCTTGGTTGTGGGAGCTCCTGCTGGGCATGGATGTTGTTGTGTTTAAAATTAGTATGTATGCATGCGTATGTATGGGTAACTAATAGGTATGCATGAATGTTCATATGTATATTATATGGACGCATGTGTGTATGTGTGGAAAATGTATTTATTCTATTTGAGATATTACATTTATAGTAGGAGTTAATTATCATCGAAAAAGAATTATATTAATAATGCTGTTTATATTGTTTCTAAATCCCATAATATAATAACGTAGCAATCCAATAATTATATTAATAAATACAAGGTGTTAGCAAGTTTCATGGAATTGTTATTAACAATCATTTTGCAGATAATTTATGCAAGACCTTTCATCGGCATCCTCCAATTACAGTTTCTTAACAGCTTCAGTGTTCCTAGCTTATAGTTTATGTCGATTACAACTCCAATTATAGATCCGTTATTTTTAACAAGGTGTTCATAGTTGCAATCTATAATTCAAAACGAAATTATCAACATGGTTTATTGACTGCATCAACTTTTGGCTCTGAAATTGGATTGATACTCTATTGCTTTCATGTTATAATATTACATGGTGGCTAGATTCCATATTATAGTTTATTATATTATATGTTAGTTTATTAATACTATATGTTAATGTTACCATAAAATTATTTGTTTATCTCCTTAAATTGTATAGGTAGATCATAATACCAGCTGATCAAATATTATATATAATAATTTTGTAGGTGGGGGCGTATTAGGCGTATGAGAGGGAGAGTTAGTATTGGTGTGGCATTATGTGTATGTGTGTGTTTAATATTCTTATATATATAGTAACTACGTGTAGTATATATATTATTATTACAAACGTGTGAATAGAATATCTAATATGGGTATTTAATATATATATAGTAGTTATGTGTGTTATATATAAATTATTATTACATACGTGTGTATAGTATATGTTCTATGATATATAAATATATATACGTGGATATATGTATATCGGTTATCCTTGCACATACAGTAATATACATGAGAATATATGAGTTTATACAGTGTTGAGGGTGCTTGTGTACGAATGGGAATTGGAAACTGGAACCGTAACCGAGACGTGAAACGCGAACCGTACAACTCTTATATTGTAATTAATAATTAATATTAATTATATATACTAAATGAAACACAGGTTAATTGGAAGCCCGATCTTTTATGTTTATATTTACTTGTTGCTCTGCACTCGAGGTGAGTTTACAGCCCCACTTTTACTTTATACTCTTTTGGGGAGAGAAACATGCTGTTTTCATAAAAGTTACATTACATTGGATTTTTGTAACACTGCATATTCTTGATACTATGGTGTATACTTGCCCAACAGACCGTTAATATGGACTTAACGAGGTAATTGTTAGTAGTACTACTGGGATTGACATACCCCACCCGGGCTAGTCGCGCTAGCACAACGTTCGTCAAACGGGTGAACGGTTAGCCTAATTACAAGTGTTGTGGTGTGATCCACATCCGGGCCTGGTTTATTATTTGATTACATGTCAGTTCGGCCGCGCCTTCATACACATAGTGATCATTATGGACTAGCTACCCATTATATGCTTTAATTACATAATCCGGGAATTTCATTATACTTACCGGATTAATAAATCCGGGGATTTCATTATACTTATTCTGATTAATAAATCCGGGATTTCATTATACTTGACGGATTACGTAATCCGGGAAATTACATACTTGACGGATTACATAATCCGGGAATTACATACTTGACGGATTACATAATCCGGGGATTACATACTTGACGGATTACATAATCCGGGGATTACATACTTGACGGATTACATAATCTGGGAATTACATACTTGACGGATTACATAATCCGGGAACTTCATTACTAATAATTACTGTTTTCTGATAAACCTGTGAACTCACCAGTCTTGTACTGAGATTTTTGCATGTTTTCTCTCAGGACATTGATGTGGCACGTTTAGGAGCACAGCATCTACAGCATGTCATTCTGTATTCACCACAAACTGTTTTCAAGATTTAATTTGCATTTACTTTACATAAACTGGATTGGACACGTGTTTGTGTGTTTCAAAACTATTGTTAAATGTTTCACTGTATTCGCTTCCGCACTACTTAAAATACATTTGGTCTGTTTCATTAAAATTAAGCAACTTATATGATTTGTAATTATCGAGTCGTTTGGTGTAACTGATGCTTATCTGAGATCCTGGTTTTGTCACACGCCTGACGGTAAAACCCCGTTAGCGGATTTTGAGGGTGTGACTAATTATGACTATGATTATGACTATGATTATGACTATGATTATGACTATGATTATGACTATGATTATGACTATGATTATGACTATGATTATGACTATGATTATGACTATGATTATGACTATGATTATGACTATGATTATGACTATGATTATGACTATGATTATGACTATGATTATGACTATGATTATGACTATGATTATGACTATGATTATGACTATGATTATGACTATGATTATGACTATGATTATGACTATGATTATGACTATGATTATGACTATGATTATGACTATGATTATGACTATGATTATGACTATGATTATGACTATGATTATGACTATGATTATGACTATGATTATGACTATGATTATGACTATGATTATGACTATGATTATGACTATGATTATGACTATGATTATGACTATGATTATGACTATGATTATGACTATGATTATGACTATGATTATGACTATGATTATGACTATGATTATGACTATGATTATGACTATGATTATGACTATGATTATGACTATGATTATGACTATGATTATGACTATGATTATGACTATGATTATGACTATGATTATGACTATGATTATGACTATGATTATGACTATGATTATGACTATGATTATGACTATGATTATGACTATGATTATGACTATGATTATGACTATGATTATGACTATGATTATGACTATGATTATGACTATGATTATGACTATGATTATGACTATGATTATGACTATGATTATGACTATGATTATGACTATGATTATGACTATGATTATGACTATGATTATGACTATGATTATGACTATGATTATGACTATGATTATGACTATGATTATGACTATGATTATGACTATGATTATGACTATGATTATGACTATGATTATGACTATGATTATGACTATGATTATGACTATGATTATGACTATGAT
This sequence comes from Flaveria linearis, assembly GCA_024085815.1. Lineage (NCBI taxonomy): Eukaryota > Viridiplantae > Streptophyta > Magnoliopsida > Asterales > Asteraceae > Flaveria > Flaveria linearis. The sequence goes on from JABSNV010000220.1 coordinate 25,928, forward strand.
TATGACTATGATTATGACTATGATTATGACTATGATTATGACTATGATTATGACTATGATTATGACTATGATTATGACTATGATTATGACTATGATTATGACTATGATTATGACTATGATTATGACTATGATTATGACTATGATTATGACTATGATTATGACTATGATTATGACTATGATTATGACTATGATTATGACTATGATTATGACTATGATTATGACTATGATTATGACTATGATTATGACTATGATTATGACTATGATTATGACTATGATTATGACTATGATTATGACTATGATTATGACTATGATTATGACTATGATTATGACTATGATTATGACTATGATTATGACTATGATTATGACTATGATTATGACTATGATTATGACTATGATTATGACTATGATTATGACTATGATTATGACTATGATTATGACTATGATTATGACTATGATTATGACTATGATTATGACTATGATTATGACTATGATTATGACTATGATTATGACTATGATTATGACTATGATTATGACTATGATTATGACTATGATTATGACTATGATTATGACTATGATTATGACTATGATTATGACTATGATTATGACTATGATTATGACTATGATTATGACTATGATTATGACTATGATTATGACTATGATTATGACTATGATTATGACTATGATTATGACTATGATTATGACTATGATTATGACTATGATTATGACTATGATTATGACTATGATTATGACTATGATTATGACTATGATTATGACTATGATTATGACTATGATTATGACTATGATTATGACTATGATTATGACTATGATTATGACTATGATTATGACTATGATTATGACTATGATTATGACTATGATTATGACTATGATTATGACTATGATTATGACTATGATTATGACTATGATTATGACTATGATTATGACTATGATTATGACTATGATTATGACTATGATTATGACTATGATTATGACTATGATTATGACTATGATTATGACTATGATTATGACTATGATTATGATTATGTAAGGCCCCGTTTCCGGGCACCTCACAGTTGGTCATTCACAGCATAAAACATACATATTATTAAATTAAGCAGCGGAATTAAGTTGGCAAAAACCCTTCATTCCTTTTAAACACTGTTGTTAAGCATTACATTCTAGTTCATAAGTCACAAAATAATTAGTCGAATGAATTACAAAACAACAGTATCGTCAAAACGTAAATGGATGTCAGTCTTGCCCGCCGTGTAGCCATCCCCGTGTGCCATCCTCAGCAACCTGTTACCTGACAACTGGAAAATACATAAAAGTCAGCGTTGCTGAGTGAGTTCTAGTTTTGTAATTAAAATACTTTATTTTTCATTCAAAACCATTCCTCATTCTTGTAGGTGATCATACATCGTACGTACACTTAGGTAATATTTTTATTATCTTCATCATCGTTCAATTCGTACTTTTATTATTCTTCTTCCGGTCTTTTGCAACACATAGTTGCTCACCTATTAGCAATCTGAAGGATTGCAAGACTTTTGGTCTGTTGCGACACTGAGTCACTCACCCATTACCAACCTCACGGGTTGTAAGTCTTCTGCGGTCTTTTGCAACACAAAGTTGCTCACCCATTAGTAATCTCAAGGATCGCAAGACTTTTGGTCTGTTGCGACACTGAGTCACTCACCCATTACCAACCTCACGGGTTGTAAGTCTTCTGCGGTCTTTTGCAACACAAAGTTCCTCACCCATTGTCAATCTCAAAGATTGACCCTGTGTGCATCCTTCGGGGTAGCGAACCCGCATCACAGTTGAGCTAACACCTGCCAGGGGTGTGCACCACCATACATTTTCTTGCAAGCCTTTCTTATGTTCATTTACATTCCATTCTTCTTTATCATTAATCTTTCACTTTATTAATGATAATAATTCCTGTCTTGATCATGATCATTCCACGTAAAGTCATACAATATTATTATTAATAAGCATATTAATAATAATAATACTAATAATATCAATAATAAGCTTAATAATAGCCCTAATCATAATATTAATTAAAATATTAAGAAAAGGGATATTATTACATTCAAACATAATCATACGCGTATAATAAAGTCCCAGTCACCATTCATGCGAAAACCCTACTGCATAGACTCCAAGAAAATTCCGTTAAAAATTCTAAGTGTTTGGGCGTAAAAGCCCTGTTCAGTCGTTTCATCACTGTCGGACATACCAGCTTACACTTAGAAAATTTTCGACTCTGGTCGTATGAGCACTGTTGGGCGTATGAGCCCTGTTCAGTCGTTTCACCTTATACTTAGAAAATTTTTCCTAGTCATACGACCAATGTTCGGTCATTTCATCCCCCATACTTAGAAAATTTTTCCTAGTCATACGACCACTGTTCAGTCGTTTCATCCCCCATACTTAGAAAATTTTTACAGACTTATGAGTACTGTTGGGACATATGAGTACTATTGGGACATATGACCCTTAAAATATTTCTAAGGCAAATCCCTGGGCGTATAAGCACTATACAGACATATTATCTTGTACTTAGTTTTCTAAGTCAAAATTTCAGACATATGACCACTATTTGGCCTTATTAGGCGTATTAGCAGCCTGTTCATGTGTCTAATTCACATTCCAGTCCCCAAACATCATAATACCTAATTCTAAACATGTACACACGATTCTAGACATAAACTTAGCATAAACATAAACATACGTTCATCCCAAATCATATTCTTTAAACATACACATGTACATAACATACGGGTATCATACCCAAATTCATAAAAACATACATACATGCATTTTCCAGCCCCAAATCATTTAAAAACGAGTAAAAAGGGGGTCTAGAAACTCACCTTAGTTGTTCTTCGAATTTACACTCTTCAACCGAGCTGTTCAAAAGGTTCTAACACCTAGGAATCCTTTAAACACGCATTCAAACACATATAAATACACATAAGCACATAACCGAGGTATTATCTGGGCAAAAACAACTTAATTTCACTAAATCTTACCTTCAATTCAGTGTTCTTCTTGTCTTTTCTTCAAATGTTCGAATCCTTGTTCTTTCTCTCTAGAAATATCGAGTTCTGCTTTCTTTCTCTGTAATTTCCGAAGATGGTGATGATTGTGAAACAAGAGTGGGTGGCCATACCCCTTTTTTGTGCAAATAAATATGAACTTTGCACATTTGGCACTTTTGGCCCCTCCTCTTTAGTTGACCTTTATTTTCTTTCTTTTTTCTTTCTCTTTTATTTCTTTTATTTCTTTTAAAAGAATACGGGTGTTACAAGTCCACCCCCCTTATATAGGTTTCGTCCCCGAAACCTGTTATTCTTCAAACAGTTATGGGTAATGTAGTCTCATCTCCTTTTCAGTCTCCCACGTAGACTCGGATCCCTTCCTGTGCTTCCACTGTACACGCACAAGAGGAACCACTTTATTCCTTAACTTCTTTTCTTTACGATCGATGATTGCCACTGGTTGCTCCACGTAATTGAGCCGTTCGTCTACTTCGATGTCTTCCAGTGGAACAATCATATCTTCATCAACCAAGCACTTCCTCAGATGAGATACATGGAATGTGGGATGAATTCCACTTAACTCATCTGGCAATTCAAGTCGATAGGCTACCTCTCCTACTCGTGCGACAATTCGGAAAGGTCCTATGTATCTCGGGCTTAGCTTGCCTCTTTTCCTGAATCTGATAATCCCTTTCCAAGGTGAGACCTTCAACATGACTCGGTCACTAACCTTGAACTCTATCGGTCTTCGCCTCCTGTCAGCATACGACTTTTGCCTATCTTTCGCCACCTTCATGAAGGCTTTGATCTTTTCCAATTTCTCAGTCGTTGCTTCAATCACCTCAACACCTCCCACTTCTTTCTACCCAATGTCTCCCGAACATACGGGCGTCCTACATCTCCTACTGTATAGCATCTCGTAGGGTGGCATGCCAATACTTGCATGATAGCTATTGTTGTACGAGAATTCTGCTAACGGCAAGTGATCATCCCAACTTACTCCAAAATCGATCACGCACGCCCGAAGCATGTCTTCGAGTGTTTGGATCGTCCCCTCAGACTGACCGTCTGTCTGAGGGTGATATGCTGTACTAATGTGTAGCCTCGTCCCCATTGCATCATGAAATCTCTTCCAAAACTTGGAGGTAAACCGGGTGTCATGATCGAACACAATAGACACCGGTACACCATGACGAGCTACAATTTTCTTGATGAACAGATCCGCCAATCTTTCAGATGAGTACGTTTCACGGATCGGTAGGAAGTGGGCACTCTTCGTCAGGCGGTCAACTATCACCCATATAGCATCATACCCTTTAGGGGTACGTGGTAACTTCATGATAAAGTCCATGGTGATGTGCTCCCACTTCCACTCGGGTATATCCAATGGTTGGATCTTCCCGTAGGGTTTCTGGTGTTCTGCTTTTACTTGTAAACAAGTTAGGCACTTACTCACGTACTCCACTATGTCACGTTTCATACCCGACCACCAGTAATCCTTCTTCATATCATGGTACATTTTGGTAGCACCGGGGTGAATGGAGTATCGAGTCTTATGGGCCTCATCCATGATCTTTCTACGTAGATCCCCGTATCGACGAATCCACATCCGCCCGAATCGGGTCTTAACACCAAGAGTGTTCTCGCCCAATTCGATTCCGATTGGAAAGGGATCATTCGATTCCGGAAGAGGGGTAAGTTGAGTCCGCGGTATATAGGCCCTTTCCGAATCATTGCTCGAGTAGGAGAGGTGGCCTATAAGTTGGATCTACCAGATAAACTAAGTGGAATCCACCCGACTTTCCACGTGTCTCATCTGAGGAAATGTTTGGCGGACGAGGACATGGTCGTTCCACTGGGGGACATCGAGGTAGACGAACGGCTCAACTATGTAGAGCAACCAGTGGCGATCATCGATCGCAAAGAGAAGAGGTTAAGGAATAAAGTGGTTCCCCTTGTGCATGTACAGTGGAGGCACAGGAAGGGATCCGAGTCAACGTGGGAAACTGAAGAAGAAATGAGGCAGCATTACCCACGATTGTTCGAAGAATAACAGGTTTTGGGGACGAAACCTAAAATAAGGGGGGGTGGACTTGTAACACCCGAAAGTTTGACTTTTGGTAGGTTGTGCGATTGAGCCTCAGTCGCCTGGGATTTATGCAACTGGAGGTTCAAACGCATGCTATTCGGCCGATTGAAGCTCAACCGTACGATTGGAGTTCAACCGCCCGAATGAAGGACGAACCGCATGGAACACATATGACTGGGGTCCAATCGGATGGTGTTCATGCGACTGAAGGTCCAGTCGCCCCTGGACCAGACACGACTGAGCTGTGGGTATAAAAGAAGTGCAGCTCTCATTCTCCTCCCAACACTTAGAAATTTCAGTCGGGAAGAGCAGAGAGCGAACGAGAGCAGAGAAAGAAAAGAGGGAAACTGCTGACCGAGCTCCGGATTTGTCGAGAAGCTAGCCAAATCGAAGCTCATCAACTCCTACCTGTTAATGTGAGTTCTAGAACCCCTCATTTACATGTTTTCTAACGATTTTGGGGCTGGAAACACATAGAAACCCTATTTTTGAAATAGTGTAAGTTTGACCCATTTGGGTGAATCTTGAGTAATGTGTTTATAGTAAGAATTAGGACTTGTATATGCTTTTATGATGTCCTAGTATGAATCCCTGAGACTTGGGAGGGTCAATTTGGGCTGAAATTGGGTTTATGATGAGTTTGAGTGCGATGGTTCGCGACTGCTGTTCATGAAGAACTCCAGTCGCTGCCCAGTTAGGGTTATGCGACTGAAGGGCCATTCGGCCGAATGAGGATTTGTTGATGTCCAATCGCACGATTGAGGCTCGGACGCACGATTGAGCCTCAGTCGCACGATAGGCTATGCGATTGGGGGTTTCGGTCGCATAGGTCCAATCGCAGGGTAATTCAGTCGTACGGTTAAGAGTTAGTCGCATATAACCCTGTCACATAGTGTCTAGTCATACGGAAGGAAGTCCAGTCGCACGATTGTATGCCCATTCGCATGACAGCCCAATCGCACGGTCCAGTCGCATGGAGGACATGCGACTGAGATAGGTTCAGTCGCCCGAACAGGGCTGATGTGAATGAATAGAGAAGCGTATGTATGACGTATGTATGTTAAGTATGATGTTGACATGATAGATGGTGAATACTGATGAATTGTAAATAATTATGTTCCTTATGTAAATGTATGTTATCTTTAATAACTTTACGTGAATGAACGAAAGAATGAAACGAATGTATTAAGAACGTAAAGTGAAAGATAATGAAAGAAGGAACATGATGAATGAATGCATGCATTAACGAATGAATGAATGAATGTAAGTAAGGCTTGCAAGCAAATGAAAGGAGGTGCACACCCCTGGCAGGTGTTAGCTCAACGGTGTGCGGGTTAGCTACCCCGAAGGATGCACATCGGGGTCAGTCTTTGTGATTGACCAGAAGTATGTATGGGATCCTTGCCGCTTACCCTAGGTGACTGGATCAGCATTAGTGCACAACGTTCGTGATTGATCATCACAGGTCCAGCACCCGTATTTGTGCACAACGTTCGGGGTATAGCATATGGCATTGATCCAGAAGTAAAGTGAAAAGATAAGTGGTGCATGTACCTACCCTAGGTGACTGGATCAGCATTAGTGCACAACGTTCGTGGTTGATTACCACAGGTCCAGCACCAGCAGTATGTATGATGTAAGGGGGTATTGTACATGTCACCGAATGTAATGAACGCTCGAACGAAAGTAATGGATGTATGAATGAATGTAATGAATGTTCGAACGTATGTAATGAATGTATGAATGAAAGTAAAGAACGTACGAAAGAATGTAAAGTATGTATGTATGAAAGTGAACGAGAATGATGAATGGTACACGAATGAATGATTAATGAACAAAGGATGAAGATAATAATAATATTATCTACGTGTACGTAAGATGTGTGATCACATGTATAAAAGAACGGTTAATAAGAATGAAAGTATGTTTTATTATAAAACTAGAACTCACTCAGCAACGCTGACTTTTTATGTGTTTTCCAGTTCCCAGGTAGCGTTGCTGAGGATGGCACGAGGCGGCTACTCAGCCCTTTTGGAATGGCATTCTCCATTTGATAATGCTGCAACGTCATTTGTTGTGGGCCTGTAATGCACGCAACACATCATGTTGCATGCAAGTGTGAGATTTCTTAAGAATCCTGATAAACGGGATTACTTAAGGAATCTCCTTTATGATGAAAAAAATATTTTTGAACTTAGTATCTTCTATTAGAGGTCACTGTTTATGACCCTATGATTGCTGAACTTCAGCAGCAATCATAGTAAAGCTAGGCAATGTAAGGAAAGCTTGTATTTTGTAATCAAGACAATGATGTAAAGCTTTTTTAATGAAATGAGAATGTATATTTTAACAATTCCGCTGCGTTATTTTATGATCATATCCTATATGTATGTATTATGTGCAATGAAGAACCAACAGTAAGGTGCCTGGTGAGCGGGGCCTTACAAGTTGGTATCAGAGCAAAAGTTTAAGTAAAACGGGTAAATTTTCACAATAAACCTAAACTTAAACTGAGAATGGGACAGGGAGAAAGAGAATGCCATCTGAGTAGTTGCTTGCCATCAGGTATTTTCTTAAAGATTAACTGGTATTATGTGCGCATGTTATGTGAATTATGTGTACTGTTAGACTTAGATACTAATATAGTCAGGACAGGTAATGCTCGGGGTACGAAGAGTAGAGTAAGTGGCTAATCACAACTGGCCACTGTAATTAGGGACTTACTATACTTGACATAAACTGAGCTATTTCCTTGAATGACCGTGTTGGTGTTTGAATCTTTCAGTGTGATAGAAGATGGTCGGTGGTAGATCATCTAAAGCTTCCCGTGGTGGTGGACGTGGTGATGAACCGCGTATCACGCGAGGAAGACCTAGGACAGAGAAAGTAGTTCGTGAGGAGAACGAGATTCCTCATCAGGAGGAGGCAGACGAAAGCGCAAATTTGAGAGCCTTGGTAAAAGAGGCAGTGGTCGAGGAAGTACATCAGGTCATGCAGACGATCCTACCGTCTGTAGTGACCGAAGTGATAAAAGCAGTACGTGAAGATGAGAGACGAGGGAGGAATCGGTCCTCAGGTAGACAGCAACAGACAGAAGCAGAAACAGTATTATCCGATGATGAAGAGGAAGAGGAAGAAGAGCAGGTACGGGGATAGCCCGGGTTGTAACTATGGGGCATTTATGAGGTGCAAGCCCCCGACTTTTGACGGTTCTGGTACGGCTGCGGATGCTCACCAATGGGTGAGAGAGATGGAGGCGGTCCTCGATATCAGTGACTGCCAAGAGGATAAAAAGGTGAAGTTTGCTACCCATTCTTTTACGGGGACGGCATTGTGCTGGTGGGACAATATTGTCCAGGCCGAGGGTAGCAGGGCCATTGGAAAGATGAAGTGGTCTGAGTTGAAGAGAATGGTGATCGAGGAGTTTAGTCCTCGTCAGGAGATGGACAGAGTTGAGAGAGAGTTCTTGCAGTTGGAGGCTGGAACGATGACCCACCAACAATACACAACCAAGTTTAACGACATGGCACGGTTGGTGCCAGAGCAAGTGACTCCAGTGTCTCGCAAGATTAACCGGTATATTCAGGGTTGCCAGCCGAAATTCGTTGGCATTTGATTTCCGCTCGACCCAGTACTTTCAGGTCAGCGGTGGATTTAGCTGGGAGGTTGTACGATGAACGAGCTGCACTGGTGAAAGCTGAGGGTAGTAAGAAGGGAAGTGATAAGAGGAAGTGGCAGGGAAAGAGGTTGGGTCGAGGTGACACTTCGACAAGTAGCAAGAAGGCACGGGTTGATGATCACCGTGTGGTTGCGTCAAGTACAGGGTCGAGAAAGTGTGGGAGAGAGCACGGTGGTGAGTGCAGATGGGGGCTGAATGTTTGTTTTAAGTGTGGAAAGCCCGGTCATATGGCGAAAGAATGTAAGGGCTTGAAGTGTTTTAACTGTGGGGAAAGTGGTCATGTGAATAAAGATTGCAAGAAGCCGAGATCTGAGGGTTTCGGCGTGAAGAAGGCAGTGGCCGAAGGGTCGAGAGCAAGCGCCAGAGCTTTCATGATGACGCAGGAAGAGGCTAGGACGGACCCTGATGTAGTGTCCGGTACGTTTCTGGTGAACCAAACTTTAGCCTCTGTATTATTTGATTCGGGTACCAGTAGGAGTTTTATTTCCGCTGCTTTTTGTGCCAAATTGCCCGTTAGTAGTAGACGTGTGGATGTGTCGTTTGATGTAGAGACTGCTATAGGAAAAACCACCAGGATTTCCGAGGTAATTGAGGGTTGCGATGTAGAACTGGAGGGTCACAACTTCCCAGTTAAACCATTTGCGATGACGTTAGGCGGTTTCGATTTGGTGCTTGGGATGGATTGGTTGGCAGATTTCGAGGCAAACATTGTGTGTCGCAAGAAGATGATCAGTTTGACAGCGCCCGACGGTAGTCCAGTGACAGTCTATGGCGATCGGGTTACTATGATTCCGAAGGTGATCTCAATGGCAGTGGCGGGGAAATGTATGAGGCGCGGATGTAACGCCTTTTTATGTTATGTAAAGGATGTAGAAAAGCCAACACCACAACTATCTGATGTTCCGGTTGTGTGTGAGTTCCCAGACGTGTTCCCGGAAGACTTATCGGGATTGCCACCTGACAGAGAGATCGAGTTCCAGATTGATCTGATACCAGGCGCCCAACCTGTTGCCAAAGCACCATATCGATTGGCCCCAACGGAGATGAAAGAGTTGATGGAGCAGTTACAAGAATTACTGGATAAGGGTTTATTAGACCGAGTATCTCACCTTGGGGTGCTCCGGTCCTGTTTGAAAAGAAGAAGGATGGTAGTATGAGGATGTGCATCGACTACCGCGAGCTGAATAAGCTGACAGTAAAGAACAGATACCCCTTGCCGAGGATCAACGACTTGTTTGATCAACTTCAGGGTGCTAGTTGGTTTTCACGAATAGATCTTCGATCAGGCTACCATCAACTGAAGGTGAAGGAGCAGGATGTCCCTAAAACAGCTTTTCGTACGCGCTACGGTCACTACGAGTTCCTCGTCATGTCATTTGGGTTGACCAATGCGCCAGCTGCTTTTATGGACCTGATGAATAGGGTGTGCCGGCCGATGTTGGATAAATCGGTGATTGTATTCATTGATGACATCTTGATTTATTCGAAGAATGAGACTGAGCATGCCGGGCACATTCGCGAAGTTCTGGAGACGTTGAGAAGGGAGAAATTGTATGCAAAATTCTCCAAGTGCGCATTTTGGTTGCGTGAGGTCCAATTCTTGGGTCACGTGGTAAATCCGGATGGGATTCTGGTTGATCCGGCGAAAGTGGAGGTAGTAATGCAATGGAAGTCTCCGAAGAGGCCGTCCGAGATCCGTAGTTTCTTGGGTTTGGCGGGTTACTACCGAAGGTTCATCCAAGACTTTTCCAAAATTGCTTCTCTACTGACAAAGTTGACCCGGAAGGATGTGAAATTTGTATGGGGTCAAGCTCAGGAGAAGGCGTTCGAAGAACTGAAGACAAGATTGACCCAAGCTCCAGTATTGGCACTACCCGATGGGAGTGAAGACTTAGTGGTTTATTCCGATGCCTCCTACTCGGGGTTGGGGTGTGTATTAATGCAAAGGGGAAAGGTGATAGCCTATGCATCCCGACAGCTGAAAGTTCATGAGGTTAATTACCCTACTCATGACTTGGAGCTAGTAGCTGTGGTTTTCGCGTTGAAGATTTGGCGGCACTATTTATACGGGACTAAGTGCACCATCTTCACGGACCACAAGAGCTTGAAGTACTTCTTCGAGCAGAAGGATCTGAATATGAGGCAGAGACGGTGGTTGGAGCTAATAAAAGACTATGATTGTGAAATCCATTACCACCCAGGCAAAGCCAACGTGGTGGCTGATGCCCTTAGCCGAAAGGAGAGGCCCGAGCCAATTCGGGTGAAGGCGTACCAGCTAATCATGACCTCCGACATGATGAAACAGGTCAGAGAGTTCCAGGATGAAGCACTGAAAGAGGATCATCTAAACTCTGAACGAATGAGAGGTCTGGTCGCAGAACTGGGTGAAAACACGTGTGGTGCCAAGACTCGATTTGGAGGAGTGTGGATTCCTCGATTCGGGGATCTACGTATGAAGATCATGGATGAAGCCCATAAAACTCGATACTCCATTCATCCTGGTGCTACCAAGATGTACCAAGACATGAAGAAAGATTACTGGTGGCCGGGTATGAAACGTGATGTGGTGGAGTATATGAGTAAATGCCTCACGTGTTTGCAAGTAAAGGCAGAGCACCAGAAGCCGTATGGAAAGATTCAACCGTTGGACATACTGGAATGGAAGTGGGAGCACATCACCATGGATTTTATCACAAAGTTGCCACGTACCCCGAAAGGGTATGATACGATCTGGGTGATTGTGGATCGATTGACGAAGAGTGCTCACTTCTTACCGATGCGCAAGACATATTCGTCCGAAGGTTGGCCGATCTTTTCATCAAAGAGATTGTGACACGTCATGGTGTACCGGTGTCGATTGTGTCTGATCGCGACACCCGGTTTACATCCAAATTTTGGAAGAAATTCCACGATGCTATGGGGACGAGGTAGCATATTAGCACGACTTATCACCCTCAAACTGATGGTCAGTCAGAAAGGACCATTCAGACTTTGGAGGACATGCTCCGAGCGTGTGTTATTGACTTCGGGGGAAGCTGGGATGACCACCTACCATTAGCTGAATTCTCACACAACAACAGTTATCATGCCAGTATCGGCATGCCACCCTATGAGATGCTATACGGTAGGAGATGCAGGACACCCGTCTGTTGCGGTGAAATTGGTCAGAAAGAATTGGGAAGCGTCGAAGTGGTCGAGGCTACGAATAAAGAGCTCGAAAGAATTAAAGCTTATATGAAGGCGCCCAAAGACCGACAGAAATCGTATGCCGACAAACGACGCAGGCCGATTGAGTTCCAGGTGGGAGACCGGGTTATGTTAAAGGTCTCACCTTGGAAAGGGATCATTCGATTCCGGAAGAGGGGTAAGTTGAGTCCGCGGTATATAGGCCCTTTCCGAATCATTGCTCGAGTAGAGAGGTGGCCTATAAGTTGGATCTACCAGATGAACTAAGTGGAATCCACCCGACTTTCCACGTGTCTCATCTGAGAAAATGTTTGGCGGACGAGGACATGGTCGTTCCACTGGGGGACATCGAGGTAGACGAACGGCTCAACTATGTAGAGCAACCAGTGGCGATCATCAATCGCAAAGAGAAGAGGTTAAGGAATAAAGTGGTTCCCCTTGTGCGTGTACAGTGGAGGCACAGGAAGGGATCTGAGTCAACGTGGGAAACTGAAGAAGAAATGAGGCGGCATTACCCACGATTGTTCGAAGAATAACAGGTTTCGGGGATGAAACCTAAAATAAGGGGGGTGGACTTGTAACACCCAAAAGTTTGACTTTTTGGTAGGTTGTGCGACTGAGCCTCAGTCGCCTGGGATTTATGCGACTGGAGGTTCAACCGCATGCTATTCGGCCGATTGAAGCTCAACCGTACGATTGGAGTTCAACCGCCCGAATAAAGGACGAACCGCATGGAACACATGCGACTGGGGTCCAATCGCATGGTGTTCATGCGACTGAAGGTCCAGTCGCCCCTGGACTAGACGTGACTGAGCTGTGGGTATAAAAGAGGAGCAGCTCTCATTCTCCTCCCAACAGTTAGAAATTTCAGTCGGGAAGAGCAGAGAGCGAACGAGAGCAGAGAAAGAAAAGAGGGAAATTGTTGTCCGAGCTCCAGATTTGTCGAGAAGCTAGCCAAATCGAAGCTCATCAACTCCTACCCGTTAATGTGAGTTCTAGAACCCCTCATTTACATGTTTTCTAACGATTTTGGGGCTGGAAACACATAGAAACCCTATTTTTCAAATAGTGTAAGTTTGACCCATTTGGGTGAATCTTGAGTAATGTGTTTATAGTAAGAATTAGGACTTGTATATGCTTGTATGATGTCCTAGTATGAATCCCTGAGACTTGGGAGGGTCAATTTGGGCTGAAATTAGGTTTATGATGAGTTTGAGTGCGTTGGTTCGCGACTGCTGTTCATGAAGAACACCAGTCGCTGCCCAGTTAGGGTTATGCGACTGAAGGGCCATTCGGCCGAATGAGGATTTGTTGATGTCCAATCGCACGATTGAGGCTCGGACGCACGATTGAGCCTCAGTCGCATGATAGGCTATGCGATTGGGGGTTTCGGTCGCATAGGTCCAATCGCAGGGTAATTCAGTCGTACGGTTAAGAGTTAGTCGCATATAACCCTGTCGCATAGTGTCTAGTCGTACGGAAGGAAGTCCAATCGCACGATTGTATGCCTATTCGCATGACAGCCCAATCGCACGGTCCAGTCGCATGGAGGACATGCGACTGAGATAGGTTCAGTCGCCCGAACAGGGCTTATGTGAATGAATAGAGAAGTGTATGTATGATGTATGTATGTTAAGTATGATGTTGACATGATAGATGGTGAATACTGATGAATTGTAAATAATTATGTTCCTTATGTAAATGTATGTTATCTTTAATAACTTTACGTGAATGAACAAAAGAATGAAACGAATGTATTAAGAACGTAAAGTGAAAGATAATGAAAGAAGGAACATGATGAACGAATGCATGCATTAACGAATGAATGAATGAATGTAAGTAAGGCTTGCAAGCAAATGAAAGGAGGTGCACACCCCTGGCAGGTGTTAGCTCAACGGTGTGCGGGTTAGCTACCCCGAAGGATGCACATCGGGGTCAGTCTTTGTGATTGACCAGAAGTATGTATGGGATCCTTGCCGCTTACCCTAGGTGACTGGATCAGCATTAGTGCACAACGTTCGTGATTGATCATCACAGGTCCAGCACCCGCATTTGTGCACAACGTTTGGGGTATAGCATATGGCATTGATCCAGAAGTAAAGTGAAAAGATAAGTGGTGTATGTACCTACCCTAGGTGACTGGATCAGCATTAGTGCACAACGTTCGTGGTTGATTACCACAGGTCCAGCACCAGCAGTATGTATGATGTAAGGGGGTATTGTACATGTCACCGAATGTAATGAACGCTCGAACGAAAGTAATGGATGTATGAATGAATGCAATGAATGTTCGAACGTATGTAATGAATGTATGAATGAAAGTAAAGAACGTACGAAAGAATGTAAAGTATGTATGTATGAAAGTGAACGAGAATGATGAATGGTACAAAAATGAATGATTAATGAACAAAGGATGAAGATAATAATAATATTATCTACGTATACGTAAGATGTGTGATCACATGTATAAAAGAACGGTTAATAAGAATGAAAGTATGTTTTATTATAAAACTAGAACTCACTCAGCAACGCTGACTTTTTATGTGTTTTCCAGTTCGCAGGTAGTGTTGCTGAGTATGGCACGAGGCGGCTACTCAGCCCTTTTGGAATGGCATTCTCCATTTGATAATGCTGCAACGTCATGTGTTGTGGGCCTGTAATGCACGCAACACATCATGTTGCATGCAAGTGTGAGATTTCTTAAGAATCCTGATAAACGGGATTACTTAAGGAATCTCCTTTATGATGAAAAAGATATTTTTGAACTTAATATCTTCTATTAGAGGTCACTGTTTATGACCCTATGATTGCTGAACTTCAGCAGCAATCATAGTAAAGCTAGGCAATGTAAGGAAAGCTTGTATTTGGTAATCAAGACAATGATGTAAAAGCTTTTATGATGAAATGAGAATGTATATTTTATCAATTCGGCTGCGTTATTTTATGATCATATTCTATATGTATGTATTATGTGCAATGAATTACCAACAGTAAGGTGCCTGGTGAGCGGGGCCTTACAATAAGCCTTCACCCGAATCGGCTCAGGCCTTTCTTTTCGGCTAAGGGCATCGGCCACCACGTTGGCCTTGCCCGGATGGTAATGGATTTCGCAGTCATAATCCTTTATGAGTTCCAACCATCGCCTTTGCCTCATGTTTAGATCTTTCTGCTCGAAGAAGTACTTCAAGCTTTTGTGGTCTGTGAAGATGGTTCACTTTGTCCCGTATAGGTAGTGCCGCCAAATCTTCAACGCGAAAACCACCGCAGCTAATTCTAGATCATGTGTGGGATAGTTGACTTCGTGGCTTTTCAGTTGTCGAGATGCATAGGCTATTACCCTTCCACGTTGCATCAACACGCACCCTAGCTCAGAATAAGATGCATCTGAATAGACCACTAAGTCTTCATTCCCCTCGGGCAACATTAAAACAGGAGCTTGTGTTAGTCTCGTCTTCAACTCCTCAAAGGCAGTCTCCTGCTCTCGACCCCACACGAATTTCACGTCCTTGCGAGTCAATTTAGTCAAAGGTGAGGTTATCTTGGAGAAGTCTTGAATAAATCTCCTATAGTAGCCCGCCAATCCTAAGAAGCTACGAATTTCAGATGGCGTCCTAGGAGGCTTCCATTGCATCACGGCCACAACCTTTGCCGGGTCCACCATGATTCCCTCTGCATTTACCACGTGACCCAGAAATTGCACCTCGCGTAGCCAGAAAGCACACTTGGAGAACTTAGCATACAGTTTCTCCCTTCTTAGAGTTTCTAACACTTCCCGAATGTGACTGGCGTGCTCTTCTTCGCTCCTTGAATAAATCAGGATATCATCGATGAACACAATCACCGATTTATCTAGCATTAGCCGGCACACTCTATTCATCAAGTCCATAAAAGCAGCTGGCGTGTTGGTTAAACCAAAGGACATAACGAGAAACTCATAGTGTCCATAACGCGTATGAAAAGCTGTTTTAGGAATGTCCTGCTCCTTCACTTTCAATTGATGGTAGCCAGATCGAAGATCTATCCTCGAGAACCAACTGGCACCCTGGAGCTGGTCGAACAAGTCGTCGATCCTCGGTAACGGATACCGATTCTTTATTGTCAACTTATTCAACTCACGGTAGTCGATACACATTCTCATGCTACCATCCTTCTTTTTCACGAATAAGACCGGAGCACCCCAAGGAGAGATACTCGGTCTGATGAAACCCTTATCGAGCAATTCTTGCAGTTGCTCCATTAACTCCTTCATCTCAGTCGGAGCTAATCGGTACGGTGCCTTAGCGACAGGTTGGGCACCGGGTATCAGGTCAATTTGAAATTCGATTTCGCGATCAGGTGGCAATCCCGATAAGTCTTCTGGGAACACGTCGGGAAACTCACACACAACCGGAACGTCGGATAGTTATGGTGTTGGCGTTTCCACATCCTTTACATAACATAGGTAGGCGTTGCACCCACGCCTCATACACTTCCCCGCCACCGCCATCGAAATCACCTTCTGAATCATCGTTACCAGATCACCGTATATTGTCACCAGACTTCCGTCAGATGCCGTCAGTCTAATCATCTTCTTTCCACATACGATATTCGCTTCATAGGTTGCCAACCAATCCATCCCTTGTACTACATCAAATCCACCTAGGGGCATCACATGTAATCTAGCAGCAAACCTATGACCTTCTAATTCTATGGTACAGTCCTCTATCACATCGGTAACTCTAGTGGACTTACCAATAGCGGTTTCTACTTCAAAGGGCTCATCAATGCATTTGCTACTAACAGGCAATTTAGCACAGAAAGTAGCAGAAATGAAACTCTTACTAGCACTGGAATCAAATAACACAGAAGCAAGAGTTTGATTTACTAGAAACGTACCTGACACCACATCGGGGTCCGTCCTAGCCTCCTCTCTGGTCATGGTGAAAGCTCTGGCACTTGCCTTCTGCCCTTCAGTCCCGGCCGTCTTCTTTGCCCCAGAACTCTCCACCCTTGGCTTTCTGCAGTCTTTACTCATATGGCCCGCCTCACCGCAGGTGTAACACCTCAGCTCCTTATAGTCCTTCGAGATGTGGCCTAGCTTCCCGCACCTGTAGCACACCTTGAGCCCCATTCTGCACTCACCCATATGCTCCTTCCCGCACTTGCCACACCTTTTGGGCCCTGAGCTTGATGGCCCCACCCTACGGTCATCCACTCTCATCCTTTTGTTGTTCGGGGTAAAGCCACCGCGCCCGAACCGCTTTCCATTCCAGTTTCGGTCACCCCCACCAGCCTTCTTCACCTCTGCATCCGCTACCTCCCTCTCATCATAGAGCCTCCCAGCCAAATCCACTGCCGACCTAAAAGTGCTGGGTCGTGCAGCAATCAAGTGCCTACGAATGTCGGCTGGAAGCCCCTAAACGTATCGATTAATCTTTCGAGACACCGGCGTTACTTGGTCCGGCATCAGCCTAGCCATCTCATTGAATTTGGTAGTGTATTGCTGGTGGGTCATGGTTCCCGCTTCAAATTATAGGAACTCCCTCTCGATCTTATCGAGTTCCCTGTGAGGACAGAACTCCTCAATTACCAACTTCTTCAATTCGGACCATTTCATCTTTCCTATGGCCCTACTGCCCTCTGCTTGAACGATATTGTCCCACCAACATAGTGCTGAGTCGGTAAAGGAGTGGGTGGCAAACTTCACCTTCTGATCCTCCCAGCACTCGCTGATCTCGAGTACCGCTTCCATCTCCCTTACCCATCGGTGGGCGGCAGCAGCATTGCCATTTCCATCAAAAGTCGGGGGCTTGCACCTCTGGAATGCCCCATAGCTGCATCCCTTGGTCGTCACCCCTACTACATCATCTTCCTCTTCATCAGATACTACTATCTCAGGATCCGGTCGTTCCTCTCCCCCCTTGCTTTCCTTCCCAGTTGAACCTCTCCTGTCCTCCTTCTCCTTTCTCTCCTCATTCCTCACAGCTCGAATAACATCGGTCACTACAGATGGCATAACTGCCTGCAGGACCTGGTGTACCTCATCAGCAATCGCCTCCCTAGCTGAGGCATTCAGGCTAGCATTCTCAGTTTCTTCATTCTGGTCAGGAACCTCGGGGTTCATAGGAGTCGTCTTAGGAGCTTTAGCACTGCTCCTAGTCGTACGCGGACGACCTCTACCTCTAGCAGCCTTAGAAGGTTTCTTCCCAACCATTTTCCTATGCACTATAAGATTCAAACACTAAAACAGTCATTCAAGGAACAGCTCAGTTTATGTTAAGTATAGTAAGTCCCTAATTACAGTGGCCAGTTGTGATTAGCCACTTACTTTACTCTTCACACCCCAAGCACTTCCTATCCTGACTACATCAGCATCTAAATCTACTAAGAACAAATAAATCACATAGCACACGCACATAACACTGATTAACTTTTAAGAAAAACAATACCTGATGGCACATGGCTACTTGGGCTGACATCCCTCTTTCCGTCCCATTCTCAGTTTAAGTTAAGGTTTATTTTCGAAAATTTACCCGTTTCACTTAAACTTTAGCTCTGATACCAACTTGTAAGGCCCCGTTCCCGGGCACCTCACAGTTGGTCATTCACAGCATAAAACATACATATTATTAAATTAAGCAGCGGAATTAAGTTGGCAAAAACCCTTCATTCATTTTAAACACTGTTGTTAAGCAATACATTCTAGTTCATAAGTCACAAAATAATTAGTCGAATGAATTACAAAACAACAGTATCGTCAAAACATAAATGGATGTCAGTCTTGCCCGCCGTGTAGCCATCCCCGTGTGCCATCCTCAGCAACCTGTTACCTGCCAACTGGAAAATACATAAAAGTTAGCGTTGCTGAGTGAGTTTTAGTTTTGTAATTAAAATACTTTATTTTTCATTCAAAACCATTCCTCATTCTTGTAGGTGATCATACATCGTACGTACACTTAGGTAATATTTTTATTATCTTCATCATCGTTCAATTCGTACTTTTATCATTAAAAACCATTGGCACTTTTGGCCCCTCCTCTTTAGTTGACCTTTATTTTCTTTCTTTTTTCTTTCTCTTTTATTTCTTTTATTTCTTTTAAAAGAATACGGGTGTTACAGATTAAGATTATGATTATGATTATGATTATGATTATGATTATGATTATGATTATGATTATGATTATGATTATGATTATGATTATGATTATGATTATGATTATGATTATGATTATGATTATGATTATGATTGTGATTATGATTGTGATTGTGATTGTGATTGTGATGGTGATGGTGATGGTGATTGTGATTGTGATGGTGATTGTGATTGTGATTACGATTACGATTACGATTACGATTACGATTACGATTACGACGATTACGATTACGATTACGATTACGATTACGATTACGATTACGATTACGATTACGATTACGATTACGATTACGATTACGATTACGATTACGATTACGATTACGATTACGATTACGATTACGATTACGATTACGATTACGATTACGATTACGATTACGATTACGATTACGATTACGATTACGATTACGATTACGATTACGATTACGATTACGATTACGATTACGATTACGATTACGATTACGATTACGATTACGATTACGATTACGATTACGATTACGATTACGATTACGATTACGATTACGATTACGATTACGATTACGATTACGATTACGATTACGATTACGATTACGATTACGATTACGATTACGATTACGATTACGATTACGATTACGATTACGATTACGATTACGATTACGATTACGATTACGATTACGATTACGATTACGATTACGATTACGATTACGATTACGATTACGATTACGATTACGATTACGATTACGATTACGATTACGATTACGATTACGATTACGATTACGATTACGATTACGATTACGATTACGATTACGATTACGATTACGATTACGATTACGATTACGATTACGATTACGATTACGATTACGATTACGATTACGATTACGATTACGATTACGATTACGATTACGATTACGATTACGATTACGATTACGATTACGATTACGATTACGATTACGATTACGATTACGATTACGATTACGATTACGATTACGATTACGATTACGATTACGATTACGATTACGATTACGATTACGATTACGATTACGATTACGATTACGATTACGATTACGATTACGATTACGATTACGATTACGATTACGATTACGATTACGATTACGATTACGATTACGATTACGATTACGATTACGATTACGATTACGATTACGATTACGATTACGATTACGATTACGATTACGATTACGATTACGATTACGATTACGATTACGATTACGATTACGATTACGATTACGATTACGATTACGATTACGATTACGATTACGATTACGATTACGATTACGATTACGATTACGATTACGATTACGATTACGATTACGATTACGATTACGATTACGATTACGATTACGATTACGATTACGATTACGATTACGATTACGATTACGATTACGATTACGATTACGATTACGATTACGATTACGATTACGATTACGATTACGATTACGATTACGATTACGATTACGATTACGATTACGATTACGATTACGATTACGATTACGATTACGATTACGATTACGATTACGATTACGATTACGATTACGATTACGATTACGATTACGATTACTGTGACATCCGGTAATTTTCCGTTACCAAACTCCGTTAGTTCCGTTAGGTTTTGCATACACGTGTCGTAAGCACACACTAGTTGTCGTTTGACGTTGGTGACTTAAAATAATTAATAATGTTAATTTAATAATAATCTAGTTGAAAAGATGATTATTATGTTATGTTTATGTTTTTACGCGATTTAAAGACTATTTGAGAATTTTACCGCGTAACGCGGAAACGCGTGTGTTAATTCGTATGTCTTGTGTTTTTATAAAAATAAAATACATATTTGTTATTACTAGTTTATATGCTTAGTAATTAAGTTAAAAACACCTTTAGCAATTGTTTAAAACTTAATTTTAATAAAAACACAAAACACAAGGGTTAAAAGGGTAAATTAGGATTATTAAACTAAAACAAAACAAAAACCCTAGCCCCCACCCTCCCATCAACCACGACCTGCACTCCTCTCCCTCTTCCCTTTCGAAATCAGCCAAGAGCAGCCCTAATCTCTTCGGTTTTGGTCGATTTCAAGTGTTGGAAAGCATTAGAAACATCAATTGCAAGTCAATACACGTTTAAAGGTTAGAACTTTACAAGTTTTGAGATATTTTTGTTATGGCCGAAGCCTATGCTGCGAATTGGGTGTTATGGGGCTGAAAAATTGATGTTTTGTTGATATTAGTATATTAGTTGAATTGATTACATGTTGTTTAACGTTGATTATGCATGAATAACACGTTTGTAATGATTGGATCATGAACCTTGTTGAATGTAAACCCTAATCCGAAATTAGTGTGTTTATGGATGAAATTGATGATTGTTAGAAGGTTATATGATGTTAGTTAGGTTATATGAATGTTGAATGATGTTGATTTTTGCAAGAAATCTAGGGTTTGATCATCTAGTTCATACATTGCCATAAGAGGAAACTTTTTGGTTCTTGGAATTTATGATTTGATGATTCTAAGATGCTAGATGTAATGCTTAGATGTTAGTTTAATTGAATTGTGCAAGAAAATCCATGAATTTGTGATGTTGATCATGAATTACTAAAAGTAGAAACTTTTGTGTATGATGTTTGGGAATTTGGATAGTTGGAAGCGATTAGCATGTTAGTATGAATGTTATGAACTTGAAATAGTATCTTAATGATGAATTGGATACACGTTGGGTGTTTAGTAGACTTTTGGGTATTACTTTCCCAAAAGGGAAACTTTATTGTGCATGAACTTTGGATATTGGAAATTTGACTTGTTCATGGTTTTAGGGTCATGCTAGAACGATTGTTATGAATGTCTAAAGTGGTAGAATCTATTAATTGGGTTGTATGGAATGTTTAGTTGATTATTGGATGATTATTGCACTTTGATGGTCATGTATGGTTTGGGATGTTGATTAGTAACTAGGACATCATGTTTGGGATTGGAATGGATCATACTAATGTATGTTGCATGTATTAGGCATCTTGTATGCGTTGTGAATAGTATGAATGACTTTTTGATAAATTATCTGTTTTGACCCATATATGCTAAATCATGGCTATAGGTCATGTAAGTAGGTTATGCATGATCTAACCTGTTATATGATACACTAGTTATGTTATAAACACACTGAGCATGCTGGATGCTAAGGAATTGGACAACTTGTATGATATGTGCATAGTATGATGATTTAAGCAATGTATTAGGAATGTAGCACCAAATGTGATTCATTGGAATGTTAAACATGTATACTTAAATGGTTTACAACGCATAATGTCACCAACGGGTCAAATGGGTCAACTAGGTCACATGTATGTTGTTTTTTTTATAGAACCTTGAGTTCTTTGTTTGTAGAACACTTAAGGTTTCTCTTGGGATTTCTGTGTACATGTACTTATGTACTTGTGTGTTCTAGGTAACCTTTGAAGGTTGTCTTTCCACTCGTCCTTGTCAAGTTAAACCTTACTTGTCTAACACGCGTATCAGGTGAGTTCATGCCCCACTGTTTTATTAAATCTCTTTTGGGGGAGATAGCATACTGGTAAATTTTACAACGCTTTATATATTTAAGATGTGTATGATATTAATATAGTGCTGTTTATTATGATAAAGTCCTCACACTTTCGAATTGTTAATATTGGATAGCGGGGAAACTTGGGTAGTACTACTGGGTCTGACGAGCCCCACCTGTGTGACTCGAGGTCAACCGGGTGCAATTTGTCCTATGATTATTCGTCACGATATGGTGAAGTCGTGACGGGAGGCAAACATAACACAGTCAGCTTCAATGTCGAAATCACTATGTATTAATATCGTTTGTTAATGGACAAGCTAGCTATTACAATGCACATGCTTAATTATACGCTATTGATAAACTGTTATGTTTATACGCTACTGATAAACTGTTACGTTTATACACACTTGACAAACTGTTATGTTTATGCGTAAACTCTTGAACTCACCAACCATGTGTTGACTTTTTAGTATGCTATTCTCAGGTCATTAAGCTGGATTGCTGATAGGAGCACTTCACGAGTCAGCATGCATATTTTTTTAGAGATTTATAACTACCCGTCTATTACTTATGGTTTAAACTATTTGGTTGGCACTTGTTTTGCCATATGGTACTTTCATATGTTTTGGGATTGTTTTATTTACTTTACGCTTCCGCAGGTCTTTTAAAGTTTAAACTCTGGTTGATTTACATTAAACGTAGCATATAGAGTCGTTCCGAGTAACTATTGACTGTGATCCTGGTTTGTTCACACGCCTCGCGGTAAAACTCCGCACGTGGATTTTGAGGGTGTGACAGATTGGTATCAGAGCCATTGGTTATAGAGAACTAGGTTGCATACACACTAGACTATAACCGCACACAGTTAGTTAGTTACTTGTTCCTGATTTTTCTACTGCATACTCATTGGCATACACATCACACTCTATGCAGCATGGCATCGTCTTCGAGAGCACGTGGTAAGCTACCAGCATCACCCACACGACCCGAGTCCCCACCTCCTGGACCGATGCCTGACGATGGACTGGACTGGCCTCGTTTGGACTATCCACGAGGTGAATTCGACTGGGATCAACCGTTTGTGCCACCTGAACACGACCCTCCGCGAGACTGGAGTTTCTACCCTGCGTTCGTAGATCACCTCATGTATAGGGAACGTGTACCAACACCGAGACCTAGAACTAGGACCAACACCGAGCAACCATTACCTTCACTTCCACGGACGGTACAGTCCAATGAGCAGGTGATTGCTGCATTGGTGGCAGCACTGGACACGGAACGACACCGGGTCCGGCGACTCACGAGCGATGTCTGTACACTACGGCACGACATAGTTGAATGATTCTATTCTAATTTCCTTTAAACGATTTGGACTACGTAGCGTTTCTTTATTTTGGAACCTATGTCGGAAGAGTTGTTTCTCCACCCGAACAACAAACTCAAATTTTGACATTGATAAATAATTTGTGACTCATTTGCAAATTTATTTACCTTTGGTTATTATTTTTGTTATAAATGTTGTGGTGATGACAAATTCATTACTTTCTTATTGTTTACTATACTTCAATGAGTAACATCAAACAGCGGTTTTTGTTCAATTGATTCATTACTCATTATTGTATTTGTGAATGTAAAGTGAATAATGGACGCCCGAGGACGTGGACGTGGCCGAGGACGCGGGCGCGGGCGTGGACGCGGCGCCGGTGACCAAGGTGCCGGTGACCAAGGTGCTGGTGGCCAAGGCGCCGGTACCATAAATATAACCCCTGCGGAACTAGCAGCCTTAATAAATGCACAAGTCCAGGCAGCGTTAACTGCTGCTCAAGTAGGACAGGCCGCAGGTAAACGATAATGGAAAAATTTTTGTCAAATCCTATAGTTAAACGAATAAGACATCTGATCAATATTTATCGTGTTAAAGCAGGACCGCCAGCATGTACCTACAAGTCCTTCATGGACTGCAAACCCCACACCTACAGTGGAACCGAGGGAGCTGTAGGGTTGGTGAGGTGGTTTGAGAAAACGGAGTCCGTTTTCTCGAAGTGCAACTGTCCACCTGCTGACCAGGTGAAATATGCTACGGGGACACTGGATGGTGCAGCACTGTCTTGGTGGAATGCTCAAGTGCAAATGCTAGGGCAGGCCATGGCAAATGAGCTCCCGTGGAATGAATTCAAAGATATGATGATCGAGGAATACTGTCCTCGCAGCGAAGTTCAAAAGTTGGAGATGGAATTTTGGCAGTTGAAAATGCAAGGTTCCGAGATCGAGGCCTATACAACAAGAACCCACGAGCTGGCCACACTATGTCCTGGAATGGTGAATGAAATGCACAAGCGGGTGGAACATTACATCCGGGGATTGGTGCCCGAAATTAGGAGCCTGGTGACTTCCTCTAACCCCGCCACTATACAACAAGCTATCCGACTGGCCCACAAACTAACTGACGAAGCTGTGGAGCAAGGGCGGTTGCCAAAACGGGGCGCTGCTGCAAGTGTGCCCGACAACAAAAGAAAGTGGGATACCTCCAACAACACCAACACCACCAACAACAATAGGGCATCCTCATCATCCGGTGGTCAACACCAGTCTCAACAACAACAACAACCACAACAGCAACAAAGAAGGTTTGACAACAATCACAACTTCAACCAGTCAAACTCAAACAATCAAGGACCGAGCGGCTATGGTGGTAAACAGCCGATGTGCACGCGGTGCAACTATCATCACGTTGGAAGATGTGACAACTATAAGTGTCAGCGGTGTGGTAAAATGGGGCACTTGGCTAAGGATTGCCGTGGTGAGATGGTCAGGAAACCACAACAATCTCAGGAGACTCCAAAGGGTTGTTTCGAGTGTGGAAAGGAGGGGCACTACAAGCGAAACTGCCCGCAGTTAAGGAGGAACGGAAATGGCAATGGCCAGAACAACAACAACCAGAACAACAACAACAACAACAACAAAGATGGAAATGGCAATGGTAACGGTGGTAATAATGGAGCCAAAGGGAGAGCCTTCGTCATTGGCTCAGGTGAGGCTCTAAACGACCCTACTACTGTTACTGGTAGGTTTTCTGTAAATGGGTGTTTTGCTACAGTACTGTTTGATACTGGAGCTGATAGGAGTTTCATATCCTTAAAGTTCTCTAGTCTCCTAAGTGATATTCCTTCTGCCTTAGAATCCAAATATACCGTAGAATTGGCTGACGGTAAACAGATTCATGTGACACATATTCTTAAAGATTGTAAGATAGAACTCGCTGGTCATACTTTCGCTATCGATCTTATGCCTGTTACACTGGGTAGTTTCGACGTCGTGGTAGGCATGGATTGGCTCTCAAATAAGCAAGCGGAAGTAATATGTCACGAGAAGATCATACGAATTCCTGTTGGTGGCGAAATTCTCACAGTCCGAGGCGATAGGAGTGGTGCAGTGATGGGCATTATCTCCTATATGAAAGCACAGAAATTACTGCGAAAAGGTCGCTTGGCTATCCTGGCACTCGTCACCGATAACAACCGGAGGAAAGGCGAATGGAAGACATACCCGTCGTACGAGACTTTCCCGAGGTGTTTCCAGAGGATCTTCCTGGATTACCACCTCATCGTCAAGTGGAATTTCAAATTGAACTGACTCCCGGTGCAGCCCCGATTGCTAGAGCACCTTATCGATTAGCACCGAATGAATTACAGGAGTTGTCATCACAACTTCAGGAGCTTTTAGATAAGGGCTTTATTCGACCTAGCTCATCACCTTGGGGAGCCCCTGTCCTTTTTGTTAAGAAGAAAGATGGCACGTTTCGAATGTGCATCGATTATAGGGAGTTAAACAAAGTCACAGTTAAGAACCGATACCCTTTACCTCGCATCGACGACTTATTTGATCAGCTTCAGGGATCCAGCTATTATTCGAAGATCGACATGAGATCTGGTTATCATCAACTCCGAGTCCGTGAGGAGGATATCTCCAAAACTGCATTCCGTACTCGTTATGGTCATTACGAATTCTTGGTCATGCCTTTTGGGTTGACAAATGCACCTGCGGTGTTCATGGATCTCATGAATCGTGTGTGCAAACCCTACCTTGATCAGTTTGTTATTGTGTTTATCGATGGCATACTGATATACTCTAAGACCAAGGAGGACCACGAAGAGCATCTACGATTAATCTTGGAATTGTTGAAGAATGAGCAACTGTACGCCAAATTCTCTAAGTGTGACTTTTGGATACGCGAAGTACAATTCATAGGCCATATTGTTAATGAGAAGGGTATACACGTTGACCCTGCCAAGATTGTGGCAATAAAGAATTGGGCCATACCTAAAACACCGAGTGAGATACGACAATTTCTGGGATTAGCGGGGTATTACCGACGGTTCATAGAAGGATTTTCTAAGATTGCACAACCTCTCACCGCTTTGACCCACAAAGGAACAACATACAAATAGGGGGAAAGTCAAGAGGCGGCTTTTCAGCTATTGAAACAGAAACTCTGTAGTGCACCGATATTGGCACTGCCAGAGGGGACGGATGATTTCGTGGTGTATTGTGACGCATCCATCCAAGGATTGGGTTGTGTTCTGATGCAGCGCGATAAGGTGATAGCTTACGCCTCGAGACAACTAAAGGTTCACGAGAAGAATTATACTACCCATGATCTGGAGTTGGGTGCAGTGGTTTTTGCCTTAAAGATTTGGAGACATTACTTGTACGGTACCAAATGTACTATCTATACCGATCACAAGAGTCTTCAACATATCTTTGAGCAAAAAGAGTTGAATATGAGGCAGCGGCGTTGGGTGGAACTTTTGAATGATTATGATTGCGCTATCAAGTACCATCCTGGAAAGGCGAACGTAGTTGCTGATGCCTTAAGCCGAAAAGAAACAGTTAAACCCAGGCGAGTGCGAGCCTTGCAACTCACGATCAGTACCCAATTGCCTGAACAAGTTAAGGAAGCACAAATAGAAGCCTTGAAAGAGGAAAACATTGGTCCTGAGTCAGTACGGGGAATGGATAAACAATTGGTAGTGAAGGAGGATGGAATTCGGTACTTCATGGATAGACTTTGGGTGCCTGTTTATGGAAATCTGAGGGATTTGGTTATGAGCGAGGCTCACAAGTCTAAATACTCTATACATCCTGGATCTGACAAGATGTATCATGATCTAAAGGCGCACTATTGGTGGCCTAACATGAAAGCAAACGTAGCTACATATGTGAGCAAGTGTTTGACCTGTTCGAAGGTAAAGGTGGAATACCAAAAACCATCCGGACTGTTACAGCAACCTGAGATACCGATGTGGAAATAGGAACAAATTTCCATGGATTTTATCACTAAACTACCCGGACTAATACTGGTTGTGACACAATCTGGGTCATTGTGGATCGGTTGACCAAGTCCGCTCACTTCCATGCAATTAAGGAAACGGATAAGATGGAGAAGCTAACCCGATTGTATCTCAAGGAAATCGTTTCGAGACATGGCGTACCAATCTCAATTATCTCTGATCGTGATGCTCGTTTCACGTCACACTTCTGGCAGTCACTAAAAAAGTCTTTGGGTACACGATTGGATATGAGTACTGCTTATCATCCACAAACTGATGGTCAGAGTGAGCGTACCATACAGACTTTGGAGGATATGCTACGTGCTTGTGTGATTGACTTCGGGAACAACTGGGAAGTTCACCTGCCCCTGGTGGAATTCTCCTATAATAACAGTTATCACACTAGCATACAGGCAGCACCTTTCGAGGCTTTGTATGGGAGAAAGTGTAGATCACCGGTTTGCTGGGCTGAAATTGGTGATAGTCAACTAACGGGTCCCGAACTCATTCATGAAACAACTGAGAAGATTGTGCAGATACGGAACCGTATGGCTACAGCAAGGGATAGACAGAAAAGTTATGCTGACAAGAGGCGGAAACCTCTCGAATTTCAAATTGGCGACAAAGTGTTATTGAAAGTCTCACCGTGGAAAGGCGTAGTTTGGTTTTGTCACACCCCCCGCTGATAGCGGAAACACGGGGAATGCGAGCTAGACGGGATCGTCATAACACATGGTATATGATAGAGTAGCAATAAAGTATGATGACAAGCGTGTCATGACGACACCCGAACACAAATGGAGACTTGTGTCGTGTATAATCAATGTTCACGACAGCATAGTCATAAGCACAACACAAATGATCACAAAAATATTGATTACAGCTTGTAATGTAATATTCCCACAACATGGGAATAAGTGTACAAAAGATCATGTTCATGTTCAAGCTTTACAAAAGTATAAACACAAATGTATCCTAGGGTCTCCTCTACAAGGCAGCACTCCTAGATCTTCAGTTCTCATTGTTACCTGAAAAATATGCTCAAAATGGTCAACAATAATGTTGGTGAGTTTCGCAGGTTTAAATTGTAAACTTGTAATTGATGCTGTGTATTGTTTGTAGTGGAATACCGTGCATACAGTTATAAGTAAGCAAAATCACATACCATGAGTTTTATACAACCAAACCTAATGACGTACACAAAGAACTTGTCAGAATATATTCACCCCAGGCCCGTTCCTGGCAGTGTGATGGTACTCACAAGTAACCATCTGTCAAGGGTGGGGGTGTCAACCCAGTAGTACTACTAATACCTATCTGTTGGTTCTAACACCGGAATTAATGGTTGTAAGACAGTCCACACAGTAACATCATGTATGTATCAGATAAGTACTCACAAAACAGTATCACGTTGATTCCAAGTATGAAAATTGTATGTATAGGGTACAGCATTGAAAATGTGTGAGCATACTCTTCCCCCATGTTTGTAAAAGATTGAAACAATGTATAAGCGTAAAAAGGGGCCACGAAACTCACTTGTTAAGTGGTAAGTATGTCTGATGAAACTTCCCAAACTTGTATGTATTGTATGAACAGTCAATCACCTATTGACAGTTATGTTAAGAATTAATATTGTGGACTATTGTTAATAATATTGTTTAATTGAGTCGGGTCGTTTCGGTTCGGTCGTGAGTAGTACACACAAGCAGTCACACACATCTTAGACTAGATTGTTTTAAATAGTACGTGCCTGTTAATGGCGTTGATTTTAATCTTTGTGATCAAGCTATGACACTTCATTAGTATTACATTACCGTCGTGAGATCTCCGGAGAGGGGATCCATACGCACACACATCATTAGTCATACAATAGGACCGGACGCACGACTGACACCCATTCACACGAGTGGATTTTCAGTTGTACGAATTAGCTACTTTCGTACAATTGATCCTCCATTCGTGTGACTAAGCCTTCAGTCGTACCATGCAATACCAGTCGCACGGCCTAACAGCCAACCGCGCGACTCAAAGTCCCTCCGCGCGAATCAGCTTCATTCGCGCGAGTGGTCTCCTTTTCGCGCGACAGGCATCTGACCGGGCGACTCTCGCACAATCGCACACACACACACACTTTCGCACACATTTCACATTCGCACAGCCCAGTCACGCGACAACCCCTGTCGCGTGACATCTCTAATCGCGTGACATTACCAATCGCGTGACAACCTCTATTTCGCACCCACCGACAGTCGCGCGACACAACCGCGTGACTTACCTATTCGCTCAAGTCTCAAGTCGCACACACATGCAGTCGCACGCCCCTTTCGCGCGCGACAACCCCATTCGCGCCATCGGGAGTCGCGACGGCAGTGAGTTTCAGGTCGGCCTTCGGCTGCCCGATCACGAGTGTTACCCAACCAGAACCTCCAGAACTCATATTCTAACCTATCTAGACAAGAAGCACACTCAGAAACAAGACATGCAAGTCCACACGACCTCTTGTGCTCGGATGAACCCGAGCACCCGAAAACCCTCGAATGCAGCTGTAAAATCGAGTTATAAACGAGGTAGTGAGGTTATCTACCTGTTAGGAACTAGTATTCACGATGGTGCCCGAGATTTGAAAACGAAAATGTGAGAAACGGGTTGATTTTTGGTGTAGTCTAGAGAGAGAGAGTAGAGAGAAAATGGTGGAGAAGAAGGTGAAGTGAGAGGGAGAAAAGAATGAAAATGGCTGGAAGGTGGGTATTTATACCCAGCCTTGTTTCTCAAAGTTTCACGTTTAGTCCCTGCACTTTGCCCCGAGTTCCTAAATTTTGTTTCGGTTGAAAACGTTATAATTTAGTCTTGTTTTATTGATGATAAAATGTTTATTTATGTTATTTGTAAGTTAAAAATGATTTTATTCGTGAAAATTATTTTATTATAAAAATGACGTGTTTAGTGTTAACGGGGCAAATCTTGGAGAATGTCTTAAGATAAAGACAAGTCAAGTAACGATACTACACATACAAGGGCAACTAAGTAAAGCACGTTAAATGACGGACCTTTGGTGACGGATGTCACAGTATCCCCCAGTTGAGGGAATTTCGTCCCGAAATTCAACTGGTGCTAGGCCCTAGAACGTCATCCGTGAATAAATGTGGATATTTGAGTCTCATCTGATCTTCACGTTCCCATGTAAACTCTGGCCCTCGTTTGGAATTCCATCTCACACGGACGATAGGTATCTTGCTGCGCCTTAGCTTTTTGACTTTTCGGTCCATGACCTCAATAGGTTCCTCAATAAAATGAAGCTTTTCGTCGATCTTGATTTCCTCAAACGGTACGTGTAAGGACTCGTCTGCCAAACACTTTTTGAGGTTCGACACGTGAAAAGTATCATGCACACCGCTAAGTTCTTGTGGCAACCTCAATCGGTAAGCCACCGGACCGATTCTTTCTGTAATCTCGAATGGTCCTACGTATCGAGGGGCTAACTTCCCTTTCTTACCAAATCGCACGATCCCTTTCCAGGGAGAGACTTTGAGTAAGACATGATCCCCAACATTGAATTCGAGAGGCTTTCGACGGTTGTCGGCATAGCTCTTTTGGCGATCTCTAGCTGCTTTAAGTCGGTCTTTGATTTGGAAGATCTTATCAGTGGTTTCTTGAATGATCTCTGGGCCCGTAAGCTGGCTTTCACCAACTTCAGCCCAACAAACTGGGGATCTACATTTCCGTCCATACAACGCTTCGAACGGTGCGCATCCAATGCTTGTGTGATAGCTGTTGTTGTAGGAGAACTCAATCAACGGTAGATGAGTATCCCAACTGCCACCAAAATCAATGACACATGCCCTCAGCATATCCTCAAGTGTCTGTATCGTTCGTTCGCTTTGGCCGTCGGTCTGGGGGTGATAGGCTGTACTCATGTCTAACCGAGTGCCCATCGCTTTCTGTAACGTCTGCCAAAAGCGTGAAGTAAATCGACTGTCTCGGTCGGATATGATTGACACTGGCACCCCGTGCCGTGTCACGACTTCTTTGATGTACAACCTTGCCAGCTTATCCATCTTGTAGTCTTCTCGGATAGGCAAGAAGTGAGCAGATTTCGTCATTCGATCCACCACGACCCATATCGAGTCGTGTCCGCTTGGTGTCCTCAGGAGTTTGGTGATGAAGTCCATAGTGATGTTCTCCCACTTCCACTCGGGAATTTCAGGTTGTTGCAGTAGTCCCGATGGTTTCTGGTGTTCAGCCTTGACCTTTGAACAAGTCAAGCATTTGCTCACGTATACAGCAACATCTTTCTTCATACCTGGCCACCAGTATAGTTCTTTCAGATCGTGGTACATCTTGTCTGCACCAGGATGAATAGAGTATCGGGTCTTGTGTGCTTCATCCAAGACTAGTGTGCGTACACCTCCCCATTTGGGGACCCATATACGATCTATGAAGTAATGAACGTCGTCATCCTTGCGAGTCATTTGTTTATCCAACCCTCGGAACTCTTCCCCCGCAAGGTTCTCTTCTTTCAACGCCTCGTTTTGTGCTAATTGAATCTGAGCCTTTAAATTAGTTTGAATAGTCAAACCTAGCGCTCGAGCACGTAATGGTTTCACACGTTCTTTGCGGCTTAATGCATCGGCCACCACGTTAGCTTTCCCCGGATGATACCGGATTTCGCAATCGTAGTCGCTAAGCAGTTCTACCCAGCGTCGCTGCCGCATGTTAAGTTCTTTCTGGTTCATGATGTGTTGAAGGCTCTTATGGTCTGTGTAGATGATGCATTTGGTTCCATATAGATAATGCCTCCATATCTTGAGTGCAAACACTACGGCACCCAACTCCAAATCGTGAGTTGTGTAGTTCTTTTCATGCACCTTGAGTTGTCGCGAAGCGTAAGCAATCACTTTATCTTTCTGCATTAGCACACAGCCCAAACCTTGATGTGAAGCATCGCAGTACACCACAAAATCATCAGTTCCGTCTGGGAGAGACAATATCGGTGCGTTGCACAACTTCTCCTTCAATGTTTGGAACGCCTGTTCTTGTGCTTTCCCCCAATCGAACTTCTTGTCTTTCTGAGTCAACAAAGTTAACGGTTGGGCAATCTTGGAGAAATTGGCAATGAAGCGACGATAGTATCCGGCCAATCCCAAGAATTTCCGTATTTCTGAGGGTGTTTGGGGAGTATCCCACTTCTTCACAGCTTCAATCTTACCGGGGTCCACATGAATTCCATTTTCGTTGACTACATGACCCAAGAACTTCACTTCTCGAAGCCAGAATTCACACTTCGAGAACTTGGCGAAAAGTTTCTCTTCCTTCAACAGTTCTAGAATTGCTTGGAGGTGTTTTTCATGATCCTCCTTTGAACGGGAGTAGATAAGTATATCATCTATGAACACGATCACGAACTTATCAAGATAAGGCTTACGCACCCGATTCATCAGATCCATAAAGACAGCTGGAGCGTTGGTCAATCCGAATGGCATGACCAAGAACTCATAGTGCCCGTAACGAGTTCTAAACGCTGTTTTTGGAATATCTTCCTCGAATACTCTTAATTGATGATAACCAGATCGAAGGTCGATCTTAGAGAAGTACGAGGCTCCTTGCAACTGATCGAACAGGTCGTCGATTCTGGGGAGAGGATACCGATTCTTCACGGTCAATTTGTTCAGCTCCCTGTAGTCGATACACATACGGAACGACCCATCCTTCTTCTTGACAAATAACACCGGTGCTCCCCACGGTGATTGACTCGGTCGGATGAAACCCTTCTCCAGTAGTTCCTGTAGTTGGCTTGACAACTCTTGCATCTCTGAGGGTGCTAACCGATACGGTGTCTTTGCTATCGGTGTAGCTCCAGGAACCAGCTCTATATGGAATTCCACCTGTCGTGGAGGAGGCAATCCAGACAAATCATCAGGGAACACCTCCGGATAGTCCCGTACAATTGGAATGTCTGCCAAGTTTGTCTCTTCTTCTTTCTTTTCTACGATGTGAGCCAGAAAAGTGTAACACTGCTTCCGTAAACTTCGGCGGGCTTTCATGCAAGAAATGAACTTCAGTGTTCTTCCCGGTCGTTCTCCTTGAATCTTGAGTACCTCCCCGTTTGGCATGGGGATTCGTACTACTTTCTCCCGACAAACAATTTCGGCTCCATGATTTGACAACCAATCCATACCCACTATCACATCGAAGCTGCCTAACTCGAATGGTATCAAGTCTATGCTAAAGGCCTGGTCTTCTAACATTAGGGTGCAATTCTTAATAATCTCGTCTGCTTGTTCAACCCTACCATTGGCCATTTCTACAGAGTAACTAGTTTCTAGCCTACTAGCACTTAAATCAAGCATATGCACGAACTCAGAAGATATAAAGCTATTGTCTGCCCCAGTATCAAATAGTATGGATGCAAAATGGTGATTGAGCAGATACGTACCCGTAACAACGTTCGGGTCCTGACGGGCATCATTATCTCCCATGACGAAAGCGCGTCCCCGTGCAGCATTTCCTGGGTTTCCTTGACCTTGAGCGCCCGCTATGGCCATCACTTGCTGTTGATTATCCCCCTGTTGACCCGGTGCCCTGTTCAGTCGGGGGCACATGTTTCTGAAGTGACCCGGACTTCCACATTCGTAACAGACTCTGGCATTCCCGGCGGGGTTAACCGCGTTGACGGGTGCAACCAAATTCGGTGCCACTCTACAATCTCTTGCTAGGTGCCCCGGGCGTCTACAGTTTGCGCACACCCGGCACTGCGTCTCTGGGGGATGATGATAGCTGCATCTGTCACATTTGGGATATGGCCCAACATATTCTCTTTTCCCTTGAGTTACGGCCGCAAAGTTTCTGGTGATCTTGGCCCTTTTATCAGATTTACCGGCACTCGACCGGCTTGTTTCCCCAGCATCCTTTCGCTTCTCTGTTCCCTTGCCCAATACCCCTGTTCGTACCATCTCATCGGTTAGAGCGCCAGCCTTCAGAATTGCGCTCTGAATCGTAGGAGGAGCAGCTGCAGTTACCATTGCCCGTATTTGAGGCGCGAGTCCCCAAATGTACCTCTCAATCCTCTTAGATTCCGGAGTGACCAGGTGTGGAACTAGCCTAGCCAACTCGTGGAATCGGTCAGTGTAAGCTGCATGCCCCGCCCCACCATGGCATGATTCCAGAACTCATGCTCAAGCTTTTGCATCTCGTTATGAGGGTAGTACTCCTCAGTAATCAAAGCTTTAAACTCATCCCATGTCATCTGCATCGCAGATTCCCTTCCTCTCGCTTGAACCTGGGTGTTCCACCAGGTTAGTGCTCGGCCCTGCAGTGAACACGTAACATATTTGATGCATTGGCTGTCGAGGCATTCGCTGATGTCGATCACAGCCTCCATTTTCTCGAGCCATCTGATCAGGGCTATCGCCCCACCTTTACCATCAAAATCCCGTGGCTTACAGGCCACAAACTCCTTGTAAGAACAGCCCCGTTTGGTATTAGCAACCCCAGTTTCGTTACCGGTTGTACCCCCATTTCCGGTCTCCTGGTTGCTTTCATTCCCAGTCGGGTTCCCATTACCCTCATTCCCGTTACCACCATCCCCGTGGGAGTGGTTTTGCTGTTGCAAAGCATCGCTCACTTGAGCTACAATAGTGGGAATCAAGGCAGTCAGTTGTTGAGCAATCAGGGTTGCCATATCAGGACTTCCAGTCCCTTGAGTATTGCCAATAGGACCCTCATTTGCTCCTGAAGATCTGCCTCTGCCTCTGCCTCTGCCCCTCGGGGCTTCACTCCCGCTACTACTTCTACGGTTAGATCTTCGAGGCGGCATGTTCTATTCATATATGAGGTAACATATAAACTTTAGTCACCTTATGATAATCAAGTACTCCACTTATCAAGTTCCAACGTTCGATGCTCCGGTCGGTCAAGACCACCATGCAGCCCATTTCAAGCATATTCTCGGTATACTGGTGATGCTTATATATAGGGTTCCCCGCAGCGTTCCCACCACACCCACGATGTACCGAGAATGATGCCTAATCCGGTTACATGACATCCGACCTTCCTTCACATCATATCCATAATAATCCATCAAATCGACTGAGAACCAAACATGTAATCACGTATAGTCTTGCGGAGGTTGTCTATCTCGCGTCCTTAAAAGGACTCAGACATAGCCTCCTCGGGTCGGTCTCTCAGTGTACGAGGTCAGGCGCAATGTAAGATCTGTGACGATCTGTTCGGGTTTCGATTCCCGAATTTGGTTATGATAACTCGGCGCACAGAGGGAACGGAAGATCCAATAGGAAGCACCTCATCAGTGACGAGCACAAGGCTCAAGCACAAGGTGAAGGATCACATAACAGAAGGATAATCAATCATGTAGGAGGAACGCATACACGAGATATATAAATGCACACAAGCTTAAGCATGCAAATCTACATGAAGGTTCCTAGGTTATAGTCTAGGTCAAGTGTAATTGCCTAATTCTCTATAACCAATGGCTTTGATACCAGTCTGTCACACCCCCCGCTGATAGCGGAAACACGGGGAATGCGAGCTAGACGGGATCGTCATAACACATGGTATATGATAGAGTAGCAATAAAGTATGATGACAAGCGTGTCATGACGACACCCGAACACAAATGGAGACTTGTGTCGTGTATAATCAATTTTCACGACAGCATAGTCATAAGCACAACACAAATGATCACAAAAATATTGATTACAGCTTGTAATGTAATATTCCCACAACATGGGAATAAGTGTACAAAAGATCATGTTCATGTTCAAGCTTTACAAAAGTATAAACACAAATGTATCCTAGGGTCTCCTCTACAAGGCAGCACTCCTAGATCTTCAGTTCTCATTGTTACCTGAAAAATATGCTCAAAATGGTCAACAATAATGTTGGTGAGTTTCGCAGGTTTAAATTGTAAACTTGTAATTGATGCTGTGTATTGTTTGTAGTGGAATACCGTGCATACAGTTATAAGTAAGCAAAATCACATACCATGAGTTTTATACAACCAAACCTAATGACGTACACAAAGAACTTGTCAGAATATATTCACCCCAGGCCCGTTCCTGGCAGTGTGATGGTACTCACAAGTAACCATCTGTCAAGGGTGGGGGTGTCAACCCAGTAGTACTACTAATACCTATCTGTTGGTTCCAACACCGGAATTAATGGTTGTAAGACAGTCCACACAGTAACATCATGTATGTATCAGATAAGTACTCACAAAACAGTATCACGTTGATTCCAAGTATGAAAATTGTATGTATAGGGTACAGCATTGAAAATGTGTGAGCATACTCTTCCCCCATGTTTGTAAAAGATTGAAACAATGTATAAGCGTAAAAAGGGGCCACGAAACTCACTTGTTAAGTGGTAAGTATGTCTGATGAAACTTCCCAAACTTGTATGTATTGTATGAACAGTCAATCACCTATTGACAGTTATGTTAAGAATTAATATTGTGGACTATTGTTAATAATATTGTTTAATTGAGTCGGGTCGTTTCGGTTCGGTCGTGAGTAGTACACACAAGCAGTCACACACATCTTAGACTAGATTGTTTTAAATAGTACGTGCCTGTTAATGGCGTTGATTTTAATCTTTGTGATCAAGCTATGACACTTCATTAGTATTACATTACCGTCGTGAGATCTCCGGAGAGGGGATCCATACGCACACACATCATTAGTCATACAATAGGACCGGACGCACGACTGACACCCCATTCACACGAGTGGATTTTCAGTTGTACGAATTAGCTACTTTCGTACAATTGATCCTCCATTCGTGTGACTAAGCCTTCAGTCGTACCATGCAATACCAGTCGCACGACCTAACAGCCAACCGCGCGACTCAAAGTCCCTCCGCGCGAATCAGCTTCATTCGCGCGAGTGGTCTCCTTTTCGCGCGACAGGCATCTGACCGGGCGACTCTCGCACAATCGCACACACACACACTTTCGCACACATTTCACATTCGCACAGCCCAGTCACGCGACAACCCCTGTCGCGTGACATCTCTAATCGCGTGACATTACCAATCGCGTGACAACCTCTATTTTGCACCCACCGACAGTCGCACGACACAACCGCGTGACTTACCTATTCGCTCAAGTCTCAAGTCGCACACACATGCATTCGCACGCCCCTTTCGCGCGCGACAACCCCATTCGCGCCATCGGGAGTCGCGACGGCAGTGAGTTTCAGGTCGGCCTTCGGCTGCCCGATCACGAGTGTTACCCAACCAGAACCTCCAGAACTCATATTCTAACCTATCTAGACAAGAAGCACACTCAGAAACAAGACATGCAAGTCCACACGACCTCTTGTGCTCGGATGAACCCGAGCACCCGAAAACCCTCGAATGCAGCTGTAAAATCGAGTTATAAACGAGGTAGTGAGGTTATGTACCTGCTAGGAACTAGTATTCACGATGGTGCCCGAGATTTGAAGACGAAAATGTGAGAAATGGGTTGATTTTTGGTGTAGTCTAGAGAGAGAGAGTAGAGAGAAAATGGTGGAGAAGAAGGTGAAGTGAGAGGGAGAAAAGAATGAAAATGGCTGGAAGGTGGGTATTTATACCCAGCCTTGTTTCTCAAAGTTTCACGTTTAGTCCCCGCACTTTGCCCCGAGTTCCTAAATTTTGTTTCTGTTGAAAACGTTATAATTTAGTCTTGTTTTATTGATGATAAAATGTTTATTTATGTTATTTGTAAGTTAAAAATGATTTTATTCGTGAAAATTATTTTATT
This sequence comes from Flaveria linearis, assembly GCA_024085815.1. Classification (NCBI taxonomy): domain Eukaryota; kingdom Viridiplantae; phylum Streptophyta; class Magnoliopsida; order Asterales; family Asteraceae; genus Flaveria; species Flaveria linearis. The sequence goes on from JABSNV010000220.1 coordinate 64,684, forward strand.
ATAAAAATGACGTGTTTAGTGTTAACGGGGCAAATCTTGGAGAATGTCTTAAGATAAAGACAAGTCAAGCAACGATACTACACATATAAGGGCAACTAAGTAAAGCACGTTAAATGACGGACCTTTGGTGACGGATGTCACAGGTTTGGCAAGCGAGGAAAGCTGAATCCGAGGTATGTTGGACCATTTGAGATACTGGAAAGAATAGGTCCGGTGGCCTATCGACTAGCCTTGCCTGATTCGCTGAGTGGAGTGCACAACGTGTTTCACGTTTCAAATCTGAAGAAGTGCCTATCTGACGAGACACTCATTGTACCACTAGAAGATGTTCAAGTGGATGAGCAATTGCGCTTTATCGAAGAACCCGTCGAGGTGATGGATCGTGAGGTGAAAACACTTAAGCAGAGCAAAATACCTATCGTCAAAGTTCGTTGGAACTCGCGACGTGGACCGGAATTCACGTGGGAGCGTGAGGATCAAATGAAGCTTAAGTACCCTCAACTGTTCGAGACGATGTCTGCAGACCGAGGTATTGATTTAAATTTCGGGACGAAATTTCTTTCAACATGGGGATGATGTGACAACTCATCCAAAACTCACTCGATTTCGAATTTCTGTGTGCCAATGCAGTAGATCAGTGATGGAACACGCTCACCATGTAACGCAATTTTCGGGACGAAAATTCTTTCAACATGGGGATAATGTGACATCCGGTAATTTTCCGTTACCAAACTCCGTTAGTTCCGTTAGGTTTTGCATACACGTGTCGTAAGCACACACTAGTTGTCGTTTGACGTTGGTGACTTAAAAATAATTAATAATGTTAATTTAATAATAATCTAGTTGAAAAGATGATTATTATGTTATGTTTATGTTTTTACGCGATTTAAAGACTATTTGAGAATTTTACCGCGTAACGCGGAAACGCGTGTGTTAATTCGTATGTCTTGTGTTTTTATAAAAATAAAATACATATTTGTTATTACTAGTTTATATGCTTAGTAATTAAGTTAAAAACACCTTTAGCAATTGTTTAAAACTTAATTTTAATAAAAACACAAAACACAAGGGTTAAAAGGGTAAATTAGGATTATTAAACTAAAACAAAACAAAAACCCTAGCCCCCACCCTCCCATCGACCACGACCTGCACTCCTCTCCCTCTTCCCTTTCGAAATCAGCCAAGAGCAGCCCTAATCTCTTCGGTTTTGGTCGATTTCAAGTGTTGGAAAGCATTAGGAACATCAATTGCAAGTCAATACACGTTTAAAGGTTAGAACTTTACAAGTTTTGAGATATTTTTGTTATGGCCGAAGCCTATGCTGCGAATTGGGTGTTATGGGGCTGAAAAATTGATGTTTTGTTGATATTAGTATATTAGTTGAATTGATTACATGTTGTTTAACGTTGATTATGCATGAATAACACGTTTGTAATGATTGGATCATGAACCTTGTTGAATGTAAACCCTAATCCGAAATTAGTGTGTTTATGGATGAAATTGATGATTGTTAGAAGGTTATATGATGTTAGTTAGGTTATATGAATGTTGAATGATGTTGATTTTTGCAAGAAATCTAGGGTTTGATCATCTAGTTCATACATTGCCATAAGAGGAAACTTTTTGGTTCTTGGAATTTATGATTTGATGATTCTAAGATGCTAGATGTAATGCTTAGATGTTAGTTTAATTGAATTGTGCAAGAAAATCCATGAATTTGTGATGTTGATCATGAATTAATAAAAGTAGAAACTTTTGTGTATGATGTTTGGGAATTTGGATATTTGGAAGCGATTAGCATGTTAGTATGAATGTTATGAACTTGAAATAGTATCTTAATGTTGAATTGGATACACGTTGGGTGTTTAGTAGACTTTTGGGTATTACTTTCCCAAAAGGGAAACTTTATTGTGCATGAACTTTGGATATTGGAAATTTGACTTGTTCATGGTTTTAGGGTCATACTAGAACGATTGTTATGAATGTCTAAAGTGGTAGAATCTATTAATTGGGTTGTATGGAATGTTTAGTTGATTATTGGATGATTATTGCACTTTGATGGTCATGTATGGTTTGGGATGTTGATTAGTAACTAGGACATCATGTTTGGGATTGGAATGGATCATACTAATGTATGTTGCATGTATTAGGCATCTTGTATGCGTTGTGAATAGTATGAATGACTTTTTGATAAATTATCTGTTTTGACCCATATATGCTAAATCATGGCTATAGGTCATGTAAGTAGGTTATGCATGATCTAACCTGTTATATGATACACTAGTTATGTTATAAACACACTGAGCATGCTGGATGCTAAGGAATTGGACAACTTGTATGATATGTGCATAGTATGATGATTTAAGCAATGTATTAGGAATGTAGCACCAAATGTGATTCATTGGAATGTTAAACATGTATACTTAAATGGTTTACAACGCATAATGTCACCAACGGGTCAAATGGGTCAACTAGGTCACATGTATGTTGTTTTTTTATAGAACCTTGAGTTCTTTGTTTGTAGAACACTTAAGGTTTCTCTTGGGATTTCTGTGTACATGTACTTATGTACTTGTGTGTTCTAGGTAACCTTTGAAGGTTGTCTTTCCACTCGTCCTTGTCAAGTTAAACCTTACTTGTCTAACACGCGTATCAGGTGAGTTCATGCCCCACTGTTTTATTAAATCTCTTTTGGGGGAGATAGCATACTGGTAAATTTTACAACGCTTTATATATTTAAGATGTGTATGATATTAATATAGTGCTGTTTATTATGATAAAGTCCTCACACTTTCGAATTGTTAATATTGGATAGCGGGGAAACTTGGGTAGTACTACTGGGTCTGACGAGCCCCACCTGTGTGACTCGAGGTCAACCGGGTGCAATTTGTCCTATGATTATTCGTCACGATATGGTGAAGTCGTGACGGGAGGCAAACATAACACAGTCAGCTTCAATGTCGAAATCACTATGTATTAATATCGTTTGTTAATGGACAAGCTAGCTATTACAATGCACATGCTTAATTATACGCTATTGATAAACTGTTATGTTTATACGCTACTGATAAACTGTTACGTTTATACACACTTGACAAACTGTTATGTTTATGCGCAAACTCTTGAACTCACCAACCATGTGTTGACTTTTTAGTATGCTATTCTCAGGTCATTAAGCTGGATTGCTGATAGGAGCACTTCACGAGTCAGCATGCATATTTTTTTAGAGATTTATAACTACCCGTCTTTTACTTATGGTTTAAACTATTTGGTTGGCACTTGTTTTGCCATATGGTACTTTCATATGTTTTGGGATTGTTTTATTTACTTTACGCTTCCGCAGGTCTTTTAAAGTTTAAACTCTGGTTGATTTACATTAAACGTAGCATATAGAGTCGTTCCGAGTAACTATTGACTGTGATCCTGGTTTGTTCACACGCCTCGCGGTAAAACTCCGCACGTGGATTTTGAGGGTGTGACAATTACGATTACGATTACGATTACGATTACGACTACGATTACGACTACGATTACGACTACGATTACGACTACGATTACGACTACGATTACGACTACGATTACGACTACGATTACGACTACGATTACGACTACGATTACGACTACGATTACGACTACGATTACGACTACGATTACGACTACGATTACGACTACGACTACGACTACGACTACGACTACGACTACGACTACGACTACGACTACGACTACGACTACGACTACGACTACGACTACGACTACGACTACGACTACGACTACGACTACGACTACGACTACGACTACGACTACGACTACGACTACGACTACGACTACGACTACGACTACGATTACGACTACGATTACGACTACGATTACGACTACGATTACGACTACGATTACGACTACGATTACGACTACGATTACGACTACGATTACGACTACGATTACGACTACGATTACGACTACGATTACGACTACGATTACGACTACGATTACGACTACGATTACGACTACGATTACGACTACGATTACGACTACGATTACGACTACGATTACGACTACGATTACGACTACGATTACGACTACGATTACGACTACGATTACGACTACGATTACGACTACGATTACGACTACGATTACGACTACGATTACGACTACGATTACGACTACGATTACGACTACGATTACGACTACGATTACGACTACGATTACGACTACGATTACGACTACGATTACGACTACGATTACGACTACGATTACGACTACGATTACGACTACGATTACGACTACGATTACGACTACGATTACGACTACGATTACGACTACGATTACGACTACGATTACGACTACGATTACGACTACGATTACGACTACGATTACGACTACGATTACGACTACGATTACGACTACGATTACGACTACGATTACGACTACGATTACGACTACGATTACGACTACGATTACGACTACGATTACGACTACGATTACGACTACGATTACGACTACGATTACGACTACGATTACGACTACGATTACGACTACGATTACGACTACGATTACGACTACGATTACGACTACGATTACGACTACGATTACGACTACGATTACGACTACGATTACGACTACGATTACGACTACGATTACGACTACGATTACGACTACGATTACGACTACGATTACGACTACGATTACGACTACGATTACGACTACGATTACGACTACGATTACGACTACGATTACGACTACGATTACGACTACGATTACGACTACGATTACGATTACGATTACGATTACGATTACGATTACGATTACGATTACGATTACGATTACGATTACGATTACGATTACGATTACGATTACGATTACGATTATTATGATTATACGATTATGGTTATGGTTATGGTTATGATTATGGTTATGGTTATGGTTATGATTATGATTATGGTTATGGTTATGGTTATGGTTATGATTATGATTATGATTATGATTATGATTATGATTATGATTATGATTATGATTATGATTATGATTATGATTATGATTATGATTATGATTATGATTATATTATGATTATGATTATGATTATGATTATGATTATGATTATGATTATGATTATGATTATGATTATGATTATGATTATGATTATGATTATGATTATGATTATGATTATGATTATGATTATGATTATGATTATGATTATGATTATGATTATGATTATGATTATGATTATGATTATGATTATGATTATGATTATGATTATGATTATGATTATGATTATGATTATGATTATGATTATGATTATGATTATGATTATGATTATGATTATGATTATGATTATGATTATGATTATGATTATGATTATGATTATGATTATGATTATGATTATGATTATGATTATGATTATGATTATGATTATGATTATGATTATGATTATGATTATGATTATGATTATGATTATGATTATGATTATGATTATGATTATGATTATGATTATGATTATGATTATGATTATGATTATGATTATGATTATGATTATGATTATGATTATGATTATGATTATGATTATGATTATGATTATGATTATGATTATGATTATGATTATGATTATGATTATGATTATGATTATGATTATGATTATGATTATGATTATGATTATGATTATGATTATGATTATGATTATGATTATGATTATGATTATGATTATGATTATGATTATGATTATGATTATGATTATGATTATGATTATGATTATGATTATGATTATGATTATGATTATGATTATGATTATGATTATGATTATGATTATGATTATGATTATGATTATGATTATGATTATGATTATGATTATTGTTATGATTATGGTTATGATTATGGTTATGATTATGGTTATGATTATGGTTATGATTATGGTTATGATTATGGTTATGATTATGGTTATGATTATGGTTATGATTATGGTTTATGATTATGGTTATGATTATGGTTATGATTATGGTTATGATTATGGTTATGATTATGTTATGATTATGGTTATGATTATGGTTATGATTATGGTCATGATTATGGTCATGATTATGGTCATGATTATGCATGATTATGGTCATGATTATGGTCATGATTATGGTTATGATTATGGTTATGATTATGGTTATGATTATGGTATTTATGGTTATGATTATGGTTATGATATGTTATGATTATGGTTATGATTATGGTTATGATTATGGTTATGATTATGGTTATGATTATGGTTATGATTATGGTTATGATTATGGTTATGATTATGGTTATGATTATGGTTATGATTATGGTTATGATTATGGTTATGATTATGGTTATGATATGGTTATGATTATGGTTATGATTATGGTTATGATTATGGTTATGATTAGGGTTATGATTAGGTTATGATTAGGGTTATGTTAGGGTTATGATTAGGGTTATGATTAGGGTTATGATTAGGTTATGATTATGGTTATGATTATGGTTATGATTATGGTTATGATTATGGTTATGATTATGGTTATGATTATGGTTATGATTATGGTTATGATTATGGTTATGATTATGGTTATGATTAGGTTATGATTAGGGTTATGATTAGGGTTATGATTAGGGTTATGATTAGGGTTATGATTAGGGTTATGATTAGGTTATGATTAGGGTTATGATAGGGTTTGATTATGATTATGATTATGATTATGATTATGATTATGATTATGATTATGATTATGATTATGATTATGATTAGATTATGATTATGATTATGATTATGATGGATTATGATTATGATTATGATTATGATTATGATTATGATTATGATTATGATTATGATTATGATTATGATTATGATTATGATTATGATTATGATATGATTATGATTATGATTATGATTATGATATGATTATGATTATGATTATGATATGATTATGATTATGATTATGATTATGATTATGATTATGATTATGATTATGATTATGATTATGATTATGATTATGATTATGATTATGATTATGATTATGATTATGATTATGATTATGATTATGATTATGTTATGATTATGATTATGATTATGATTATGATTATGATTATGATTATGATTATGATTTGATTATGATTATGATTATGATTATGATTATGATTATGATTGATTATGATTATGATTATGATTATGATTATGATTATGATTATGATTATGATTATGATATGATTATGATATGATTATGATTATGATTATGATTATGATTATGATTATGATTATGATTATGATTATGATTATGATTATGATTATGATATGATTATGATTATGATATGATTATGATTATGATTATGATTATGATTATGATTATGATTTGATTATGATTATGATTATGATTATGATTATGATTATGATTATGATTATGATTATGATTATGATTATGATTATGATTATGATTATGATTATGATTATGATTATGATTATGATTATGATTGGATTATGATTATGATTAGATATGATTATGATTATGATTATGATTATGATTATGATTATGATATGATTATGATTATGATTATGATTATGATTATGATTATGATTATGATTATGATATGATTATGATTATGATTATGATATGATTATGATTATGATTATGATTATGATTATGATTATGATTATGATTATGATTATGATTATGATTATGATTATGATTAGATTATGATTATGATTATGATTATGATTATGATTATGATTATGATTATGATTATGATTATGATTATGATTAGATTATGATTATGATTATGATTATGATTATGATTATGATTATGATTATGATTATGATTATGTTATGATTAGGATTATGATTATGATTATGATTATGATTATGATTAGATATGATTATGATTATGATTAGATTATGATTATGATTATGATTTGATTATGATATGATTATGATTATGATTATATTATGATTATGATTATGATTATGATTAGATTGATTATGATTATGATTATGATTATGATTATGATTATGATATGATTATGATTATGATTGATTGATTATGATTATGATTATGATTATGATTATGATTATATTATGATTATGATTATGATTATGATTATGTTTGATTATGATTATGATTATGATATGATTATGATTATGATTATGATTATGATTATGATTATGATTATGATTATGATTATGATTAGATTATGATTATATGATTATGATATGATTATGATATGATATATTATGATTATGATTATGATTATGATTATGATTATGATTATGATTATGATTATGATTATGATTATGATTATGATATGATTATGATGATTATGATTATGATTATGATTATGATTATGATTATGATTAGATTATGATTATGATTATGATTATGATTATGATTATGATTATGATTATGATTATGATTATGATTATGATTATGATTATGATTATGATTATGATTATGATTATGATTATGATTATGATTATGATTATGATTATGATTTAGATTATGATTATGATTATGATTATGATTATGATTATGATTATGATTATGATTATGATTATGATTATGATTATGATTATGATTAGTTATGATTATGATTATGATTATGATTATGATTATGATTATGATTATGATTATGATTATGATTATGATTATGATTATGATTATGATTATGATTATGATTATGATTATGATTATGATTGATTATGATTATGTTATGTTATGATTATGATTATGATTATGATTATGATTAGATTATGATTATGATTATGATTAGATTATGATTAGGATTTGATTATGATTATGATTATGATTATGATTATGATTATGATTATGATTATGATTATGATTATGATTATGATTATGATTTGATATGATTATGATTATGATTATGATTATGATTATGATATGATTATGATTATGATTAGGATTATGATTTGATTATGATTATGATTATGATTATGGTTATGATTATGGTTATGATTATGGTTATGATTATGTTATGATTATGGTTATGCTTATGGTTATGCTTATGTTATGCTTATGGTTATGCTTATGGTTATGATTATGGTTATGCTTATGGTTATGCTTATGGTTATGCTTATGGTTATGCTATGGTTATGCTTATGGTATGCTTATGGTTATGCTTATGGTTATGCTTATGGTTATGCTTATGGTTATGATTGGGTTATGATTATGTTTATGATTATGGTTATGATTATGGTTATGATTATGGTTATGATTATGGTTATGATTATGGTTATGATTATGGTTATGATATGGTTATGATTATGGTTATGATTATGGTTTGATTATGGTATGATTATGGTTATGATTATGGTTATGATTATGGTTTGATTATGGTTATGATTATGGTTATGATTATGGTTATGATTATGGTTATGATTATGGTTATGATTATGTTATGATTATGGTTATGATTATGGTATGATTATGGTTATGATTATGGTTATGATTATGGTTTGATTATGGTTATGATTATGGTTATGATTATGGTTATGATTATGGTTATGATTATGGTTATGATTATGGTTATGATTATGGTTTATGATTATGGTTATGATTATGGTTATGATTATGGTTATGATTATGTTATGATTATGGTTATGATTATGGTTATGATTATGGTTATGATTATGTTATGATTTGGTTATGATTATGGTTATGATTTGTTTATGATTATGGTTATGATTATGGTTATGATTATGGTATGATTATGGTTATGATTATGTTATGATTATGGTTATGATTATGGTTATGATTATGGTTATGATTATGGTTATGATTATGGTTATGATTATGGTTATGATTATGGTTATGATTATGGTTATGATTATGGTTAGATTATGGTTATGATTATGTTATGATTATGTTTGATTGGTTATGATTATGGTTATGATTATGGTTATGATTATGTTATGATATGGTTATGATTATGGTTTGATTATGGTATGATTATGGTTATGATTATGGTTATGATTATGGTTATGATTATGGTTATGATTATGGTTATGATTATGGTTATGATTATGGTTATGATTATGGTTATGATTATGGTTATGATTATGGTTATGATTATGGTTATGATATGATTATGGTTTGATTATGGTTATGATTATGGTTATGATTATGGTTATGATTATGGTATGATATGGTTATGATTATGGTTATGATTATGGTTATGATTATGGTTGATTTGGTTATGATTATGGTTATGATTAGGGTTATGATTACGGTTATGATTAGGGTTATGATTACGGTTATGATTAGGGTTATGATTAGGGTTATGATTACGGTTATGATTAGGGTTATGATTACGGTTATGATTACGGTTTATGATTACGGTTAGATTACGGTTATGATTACGGTTATGATTACGGTTATGATTACGGTTATGATTACGGTTATGATTACGGTTATGATTACGTTATGATTACGGTTATGATTAGGGTATGATTAGGGTTATGATTAGGGTTATGATTAGGTTTATGATTATGATTATGATTATGATTATGATTATGATTATGATTATGATTATGATTATGATTATGTTATGATTAGATTATGATTATTATGATATGATTATGATTATGATTATGATTATGATTATGATTATGATTATGATTATGATGATGATTATGATTATGATTATGATTGATTATGATTAGGATTATGATTATGATTATGATTATGATTATGATTATGATTATGATTATGATTATGATTATATTATGATTATGATTATGATTATGATTATGATTATGATTATGATTATGATTATGATTATGATTTATTATGATTATGATTATGATATTTATGATTATGATTAGATTATGATTTGATTATGATTATGATTATGATTATGATTATGATTATGATTATGATTATGATTATGATTATGATTATGATTATGATTATGATTATGATATGATTATGATTATGATTATGATAATGATTATGATTATATATGATAATGATTATGATTATGATTATGATTATGATTATGATTATGATTATGATTATGATTATGATTATGATTATGATTATGATATGATTATGATTATGATTAGATTATGATTGATTATGATTATGATTATGATTATGATTATGATTATGATTATGATTATGATTATGATTATGATTATGATTATGATTATGATTATGATTATGATTATGATTATGATTATGATTATGATTATGATTATGATTATGATTATGATTATGATTATGATTATGATTATGATTATGATTATGATTATGATTGTGATTATGATTATGATTATGATTATGATTATGATTATGATTATGATTATGATTATGATTATGATTATGATTATGATTATGATTATGATATGATTAGATTATGATTATGATTATGATTATGATTATGATTATGATTATGATTATGATTATGATTATGATTATGATTATGATTATGATTATGATTATGATTATGATTATGATTATGATTATGATTATGATTTATGATTATGATTATGATTATGATTATGATATGATTATGATTATGATTATGATTATGATTATGATTATGATTTGTAAGGCTCCGTTCCCGGCACCTCACAGTTGGTCATTCACAGCGTAAAATATACATATCATAAGTTAAGCAGCGGAATTATGTTTAACGAAAACATCCATTCAATATAAAAACTGTTGCTAAACAATACATTCTAGTTTTTAAGTCACAAAATATTTGATTGAATGAATTACAGAACAACAGTATCGTCAAAACAAAATGGATGTCAGTCTTCCCACCAAGTAGCCACCCCTGTGTGCCATCCTCAGCAACCTGTCACCTGCCAACTGGAAATACATAAAAGTCAGCGTTGCTGAGTGAGTCCTAGTTTTATAGTTAAAATACTTTACTTTTCGTTCAAAAACCATTCCTCATTTGGCACAAGTGATCATACATCGTACGTACACATAGGTAATACTTTCATTATCTGCATCATCGTTCAATTCGTACTTTTATCATTCCTCTTTAATTAAACTGTGAGTCTTTTGCAACACTAAGTCGCTCTCACCTCTGAGCCAATCACAAAGATTGACCCATATACTGTGAGTCTTTTGTGACACCAAGTCACTCACCTCTAAGCCAATCACGAAGATTGACCTACATTCCTGTGAGTCTTTTGTGACACCAAGTCACTCACCTCTATATCAATCTCAAGGATTGATCCTGTGTGCATCCTTCGGGGTAGCGAACCCGCATCACAGTTGAGCTAACACCTGCCAGGGGTGTGCACCTCCATTCATTTGCTTGCAAGACTTTCGTTCATTCGTTCACGTTCCATTCCTCTTTATCATTAATCTTTCACTTTATTAATGATAATAATTATTGATCATGATCATTCCACATAGAACATACAGTATTATTATTACTAAGCATGATATATAATAATACAAATAATATTATAAATAATATATTCATACTCTTTATAATATTCCTAATCATAATATTAATAATGAAAGGATATTATTACATTCAACATCATCATACATTCATCTTCATGCATTTATCACCATTCCTAGCATCATACCATACTTAACAATATTTTAATAATATTGTTAACAGTAATATACTAATAATAATATTAGTAACAATTAGGGTTAATCATACTCATCATTACATGCCTGAGACATCATCATTTATTAACCCCAGTCAACTCAGGTCAAACCTCGAACTTCGGACTTTACTGGAAATTCCTGAAAAATGCTAAGTGTTCTAGTCGTTTTAGCCCTGTTGGGCGTATAACCCTCTTGTTCGTGAGCACTATTAGCCGTATGAGTCCTGCTGGACTTTTCACCTAACACTTAGAATTATTCACTGGTCTTACGACCACACTGTTGTCGTATGACCACTGCTGGTCGTACCAACTCTGAACTTAGAAACATATTTGGATCATACGACCACTGTTGGTCGTATGAGCCCATACTTAGAAAATTTCATCATGATCATACGACCACTGTTGGTCGTATGAGTCCTGTGGGCCTCAGACTTAGAAATTTTCACATAATCATACGACCACTGTTGGTCGTATGAGTCCTATTGGGCTTATAACACTTATAAAAATCCTGATCATACGACCACTGTTGGTCGTATGAGCACTGCTGGACACATCAACTTTTCCTTATTTATTCTAAGTCCCAATTTCAGACATATTAACAACCTATTCATGTGTCTAATTCATAATCCGGGCCCAAAACATCATCATGCCTAGTTCTAAACATATACACACAATCCTAGGCATAATCTAACATAAACATAAACATATACACATTCATATCATACGGGTATCAAACCCAAATTTATAAAAATATATTTTGCATGCATTTTCCAGCCCCAAACATTTAAAAACCAGTAAAAAGGGGTCTAGAACTCACCTTAGTCGTCTTCTTCGAATTTACACTCTTCAACCTGAACCTTCTCACTTGTTCTAACACCTAGAACACACACCCCACATCACCCGAACACACAAGACACACTTATAAGCACACATACGGTTCTAGAATTATCTGAAACTTCAAAAACTAGAGGATTCTACCAAAAACCTCGAATTTCTCAGATCTTTCTTCAAAATTCCGATGGTTTTCTGCTCCTGCTACTTTCTCTCTCTAAAAATATCGATTGAAATGAAATGCAGGCAACGTGGGTGGCCATACCACCTTTGTACAAAGAATAATATAAAGTTTGTCAATTAACACTTTTAGTCCCTCCTTTTAGTTGTTTTTCTTTTCTATTCTTTTCTTCCTTTTTCTTTTATTCTTTGTAAAATACGGTGTTACATGATTATGATTATGATTATGATTATGATTATGATTATGATTACGATTACGATTACGATTACGATTACGATTACGATTACGATTACGATTACGATTACGATTACGATTACGATTACGATTACGATTACGAGACGATTACGATTACGATTACGATTACGATTACGATTACGATTACGATTACGATTACGATTACGATTACGATTACGATACGATTACGATTACATTACGATTACGATTACGATTACGATTACGATTACGATTACGATTACGATACGATTACGATTACGATACGATTACGATTACGATTACGATTACGATTACGATTACGATTACGATTACGATTACGATTACGATTACGATTACGATTACGATTACGATTACGATTACGATTACGATTACGATTACGATTACGATTACGATTACGATTACGATTACGATTACGATTACGATTACGATTACGATTACGATTACGATTACGATTACGATTACGATTACGATTACGATTACGATTACGATTACGATTCGATTACGATTACGATTACGATTACGATTACGATTACGATTACGATTACGATTACGATTACGATTACGATACGATTACGATTACGATTACGATTACGATTACGATTACGATTACGATTACGATTACGATTACGATTACGATTACGATTACGATTACGATTACGATACGATTACGTTACGATTACGATTACGATTACGATACGATTACGATTACATTACGATTACGATTACGATTACGATTACGATTAACGATTACGATTACGATTACGATTACGATTACGATTACGATTACGATTACGATTACGATACGATTACGATTACGATTACGATTACGATTACGATTACGATTACGATACGATTACGTTACGATTACGATTACGATTACGATTACGATTACGATTACGATTACGATACGATTACGATTACGATTACGATTACGATTACGATACGATTACGATACGATTACGATTACATTACGATTACGATTACGATTACGATTACGATTCGATTACGATTACGATTACGATTCGATTACGATTACGATTACGATTACGATTACGATTACGATTACGATTACGATTACGATTACGATTACGATACGATTAGATTACGATTACGATTACGATTCGATTACGATTACGATTACGATTACGATTACAATACGTTACGTTACGATACGATTACTATTACGATTACGTTACGATTACGATTACGATTACGATTACGATTACGATTACGATTACGATTACGATTACGATTACGATTACGATTACGATTACGATTACGATTACGATTACGATTACGATTACATTACGATTACGATTACGATACGATTACGATTACGATTACGATTACGATTACGATTACATTACGATTACGATTACGATTACGATTACGATTACGATTACGTTACGATTACGATTACGGTTACGGTTACGGTTACGGTTACGGTTA